>JAJMBV010000001.1:600000-785595 GCA_030585085.1 Petasospora xishuangbannaensis | reverse complement strand
CTGGTCTGTACTTGTTGAAGAGCTTGAAAGCCTCGGCAGCGGTGTTTCTGTCAAGGGTGTGTTGGAACTGAGAGATGGCTGGTGGAACCTTCAATCTCATGTTCAAGATCTTCTTTTGTCTCTGGAGACGGACATACTCTGGCCATCTGACGAATCTAGCAAGGTTTTTCTTTGGCTGAATGGCCTGACCAATACCGAACTTCAATGGCTTAGACTCAGCCAATGGATTTTTGGAGGCAGTAGACTTCTTGGTCTTGTTAGCGAATGGGGCAGGAGCAACTCTCTTAGCAGGCTGTGTCATTGAGATGTTAGCATAACTTCCATTGAGCTGTGGTCCTATCGAGGGCTCGGGAGCAGGCACCTCGAATAGGCAGACAAGAGGAAAGCACCAGCTTTGCATTCTCTACTAGTTCAACAAGGAACTCAGCCTGTGCAAAAAATGTGAACAAGGTTATGCTTGGCATACAAAAGAGGGCATGTCCGGAAGAAACGCTAGCTTCTCCGGCATAAGAATCCTCTCTAGAGTCCGTCAACAAAGTGATATGGCCATGCGAACCGAAGCATATAATATGCGTTGGGTATCAGAGCAAACCATCTTCTCTGGTCTCATCAACAAGAGTTTTCAAACCAAAACTTTTGTAGTGCATTCACGACACCGTCAACACTCCAATTTGCACAAGGTCTGTGAAGAGACGCAAATTTAGGAGCTCCATAATGTCTGACAACAATGAGACCCCGCAAGGAGGTCCATATGCTGAACTATATAGCAAAAACTCACCATTTTCGGGTATTTTTGTGTCGTAGTAGATGGTCTTGAGTAGTTTGCTAGTGAGACACCTGGTGAAAATGAAAAGTTTTTCTCCTGCTTGGTGGAGCGCGAACAAAGTTGGATGTTCGGGTGTGGTAGAACCACGCCCGAGATGAATACACCATGACGTCTCTAGGTCATATATAGCTTCTCATAAATGATTGAATCTTAAGATAAAGTGAACTCTTCATCAAGGTAAATCCAATTCTCCGAAATTGGTATGAGGAGAGTTTACTCGAATAATGGAAACAACGAAATATTTTGATCCGATACCTGAATGTCGGCTCTTCACTCAAACCGCTACTGTCTTCCAACTACACAACTCTCGTTCTTAGAAGCAAAAAGAGTGTGACCTATGGAACTGTAGAGTGTCCGTACATGTTGTATTTTTAGATACGTCCCAGTAGCAACCCATCGTACCGCAATAACAACATAAGACAATGGAGTTATTTTATTGCCTTTGTTTAGCAATGCCGCTTAATGATACTGCATGGAATGTGCTTATCTACAATTCTCACAATAGTTTTGTGCGAGATTTGACACAGAAAAGAGCCAGATATTTATAATAGGCAGATTACATGAATGACATCAAATAGCTTGGAAAAGCAGAAGTTCGGATTTCATATTCAAGAAGGTCTTAAAGAGAGCATATAGCCTCAAAAGTGGAAGCTGCTAGTGTATTTTAAGGAAGGAGGAAAAAAATAGCACACTACTTAACTAAGTACTTTATGATCGGTTTGTGTATAAAGAGAATAACCACTAGTTTTTGACCTAACATTTCCTTACCAGTTATTTCGCTGCCGGTATTACCCGCGGAGCCCGTAGGTGAACATACTGAAATCCTCCAAGAAACATAAGGAAGGACATAGAGCAAAATAAGATATATTATACGGCCAATTGATTTTTCTCTTATAAAGCTTAAGGGGTATTGTACAACACTGCTTGTAGCAATCTTCTGGCATTGTACTATTAAAAAGGACGAAAAGAGCAAACGGAGGGTACATGCATAGATCTCTCAAACATCATAAGAGGTTCTTCTTTAAAGAGATATCTAACGGAAGGATAAACCGGAATATCAAGACCTACAATTCGCAATATCGTAACCCTGTATCCCAAATACATAAGTAATTACACAAACTAACCATACCAGATATCACAATACTAAAACGGTAACTTCATTTCAATTATCAGTTGTTTCCAAAGGTGAGATACTCTCATTACTCACAGAGTCACTCATACTATAGGACAATCTCTCCCTTAGTCTCTTCATTTCAATTATCAGTTGTTTCCAAAGGTGAGATACTCTCATTACTCACAGAGTCACTCATACTATAGGACAATCTCTCCCTTAGTCTCTTCACTTCATCTTGTAAGGTACGAATATACTCAGTTGCCAGTTCAATAGTGGTAGCCTTTGATGGAACTGCCACAGAGGTATGCAAATTTTCTGGAATCATTGAAGATAGTGTGAAAATAGCATTGTTCATTCTATTACGACGTCCCTGTTCAGCAAGTTTGTGAGATGTTTTCTTTGAGTGTAAATCTTCCTCATCGTCATTATTTGTACGGGAAGCGGAAGATGTATCAGGTGGAATTGTACGGATTTTGCCGTCCTTACCACGGATAGTGGATGTGGACGAACTTCTTGAAGTATCGTTCGATGGAAGAATAACAGGAGATGTTGTGATAGTGGAGGATTCGAGCTTGAAATTCATTAGTGTTGCAGGCGTAGCAGGCTTATTGAACGATGTGTTTGATTTAGAAAGTGATCTTCTAAGACTCCCGCCATTCGAGACAGATGTTGTCGTGCTCTTTGGTGGAGCCATAACTTCTTCAACACTCTCGGGAAGCTTCATATCACTGTACCCATCAGAGGAAGAGGAATTTGATTGTGATGATAATTGCTGCGATGTATGCTGCTGGTGCATAGCAATATTGTTAGCGTAAGAAGACCGCTTTGCCTTAAGAACAGGAGAGTTCTTGGCAATTCTTCCAGGTACAGTTGGTCCCACAATTGGAGTACTTCCCGGGGTCCGTCTCTTGTTGAATTTTTTCTTCTCTTCACTTGATGATTTTTTTGCGTGCTTCATCGGTGATTTTGCTTCCAAGGAAGGAGAAGTCAGAGGAGAGAAGAATCCTTGACCACTTACACTGTGCTTGTGGTTGATGGAATCCAAGGGAGTGACAGCAGGAGACACTAAAGGAGTAAACACAACATCAGGTCTAATGGATCCGTGAGAATCCGAACTACTTGAAATGACAGGAGAGTAACGAGACATAAATGAAGACCCATTCGAGAAGCTGTTGACTTCAAAGGAGGATGGGGTGGGAGGAATCGGTGTCCCAGAAGCAGAAGATTTCATAGTATGGCCATTTGAAAGGAGATGTTGTTGTTCTTGGTCGTGCTGATGAAGCTGCCGTTGCTGTTGCTGTTGCTGGTGTTCTTGAGAGTAAAGGATTAGCCCATTTGACGACTGTTCGCTGGGGATGAAATTACCCATCTGATCCATATCTAAGTCGTTCAATTCTGGCATATTCCAATTTGTCATCTCATGGTCCTTTGCTTCGGAAGAAAACAAGGCGCTTTCATGTGTCTGTCCCAAGGTGGACTCTAGCAAATCTATAGTGTGGTGTTCAGAGCCAAGGTACCCAGAGAAGCTATTTTGTTGCTGGTGAGCATGCTGTTGAAGTTGGTGAGAACTCTGCGAGCTATGATTCTGCTGGAAACCGGAAGGGGTATTGCCCAAGCCACTGGGCGTATTTGGGCGGTTTGAAGGGGACGATTGGTGGGAAGAGTTGTTATGTGCATGCACTACTGGCGAGTGGGATATCACCGGCGAATGGTCTGAGTGATTCGGCAGGGAGTTATGCTTGGACACGTCGGAGTGATTGCTTGGAGAGTCAAAGTTCAGGAAGCTGTTTTCACCGGCGAATTGGTGGAGATTGTTGGCATTACTGCCGTCGAAAACCCAGGTGCTTGAGGAGTCCATTAGCGGAGCCAAAGAAGGAGAACCAGTGGGGCGTGAAAGGGAAAACGGCGAGTGATACTCGGCGAGAAAGGACAGCAAGAATAGCAGGAAGGTCCGTTGACAGGTCACGGGAGAGAGCGGTTTCGAAAAGGAAGGCACGAGATGTGGCAGGTAGTTCGCAGCGACAGGGACGGAGTCAGCACCAGGGTCTGGTTGGGCTGTAGTGCTGTAGTCTTGGTGTTCAGCAGCCAATTGGTCTCAAGACAGACTGACACCGGGTGTGTAGAGTCTGTTTAGCGAGGTGGCAGCTGAGACACGAAGTTCCAACGTATATAGAGAGGTGTGTTACACTTCGAGTAGCGACGTGTATCTTCTTCGCAAGCCAAACAGTGGGACGAGTGAGAACCAGCGGCCTAGCGGTTCAAGAGTGAAGATGCACTTCCAGACAAAGAGGACTGTCAGAGGCAGTAGTTACGGTGGTCACGGTCTTGTGTATGATCTTGTGGGCAGCCGTTTCAGCGGATGCTTAGCTGCAGTGTAGCTGTTTAGCTGGCTGTCTAGGTGGATGTTTAGCCGGTGCTCAGAGTTATCCAGCACTTGTCCAGCACTTGTCCAGCACCTTTTCAGCCGGTATTCAGTGCAAGTACAGTAGAAGTCCAGGAGAAGCGGCGGTGGTGCCAACCAGGACTGAGCTATACGGTGTGTTTTGGTGCTAGGAACGTTGAAGGCGAGGGTAGCGGCCCAGGGAGATAAGCGAGGGCCTGTGACGGGATTCTTTTTTCTTGGGGGAGGGGGGGGGGAGACGGTGTGTGCAATACAGGAGGAATGGCAGTAGCACTGCGAGCTAGCAGCAGTGGACAACAACGAGAGTGTCCTGGGGCTGGGTTCAGGATCCACGATGGTTTCCGGCGAGAGCTAGCGAGCAGCAGATGACGAGCAGGGGGAAAAAAAATTGGCTAACACAGCTCTTGTGACTTCTAAAGGGATTCTCTACGGGAAAAGTGTACGGTACGGGGGACAGAGAGGAAGGCACCGTGGTAGGCGCGCACGAGCCAAAGGGTGGGTTCCCCAACAGGCCTTTGCGAAAAAAACGGCGGACGGTGGAGGGCTGGAAGGGAGCGCACGCATAATAAGAAAAAAAAGAAGAAGAGAAAAATAAAAAACAACCACACCCACTGTGGGAGCACCGGCTAAAATGCTAGCCGGTGGGCCGTTTCTAAACAGAACGGTCATTCCAGGGGTGTTCTAAGCGAGAACGGCCCACCAAAGCGTGGATGTTCCGCCTATAACACCCACGTGGGCTTTTCGCGGGCGTTGTGCGTGTGCGCCTTAGCGGTTGGCGCCAGTTTGGAGGTTACGAGCGCTGGACACGGGACGATGTGGGCGAGCGCACGGACGTTAGAGGCGCGCCGGTAAGCGCACGTACAGCAGTGGGTGGGCGCGGCTGTGCGTCTGGGACTCACGAAGTTGTGTGTGTGTGTGGGCTGCCCACTGCCTCTGGGCCGCCTACCACTTGCCTACGACTTGCCTACGGACTGTCTGAGGCCCGCCTAAGGCCTACGGCGCCGTGTTGCCCACTTGCATCTCTTGGAGTCCTTCTGGGGTTAGGCGTACTGAGTTATGCCGGCTACACAGTGTGCGCATATGTGTGTGCATCTCACCGGATCTCACTGGACCCTAATGGGTACAGCTGACGATTGCTTGCGACGACTCATCACAACCTGCACATCCACCACACCCGCCCGCCTCTGGCAACACACCAACCACCAATTGCAACTGACCATCGCCTCTGACCATCGCCATTGAAGACGGTGGATGCGTGTGCGTATGTCTGGGTGTCTGGGTGTCTGGGTGTCTGGGTGTCCGGGTGTTCGTATTCCCGGGCCCCGCAGCCCCGGGCCTCGGAGTGTGAGTTTCCAGGGTCCCTCCCCTTCCATCAGCGCCCAGTCACACCGCGTTGTACGACGCCAGGGGGCTCGTTCTAGCTAAGAGCATACCGGTACCTCACAACGCAGAGGTGCTTCCAGGAAGGTGCCAGTGGTGTGCCGGTTGTGTGCGAGCAGTGTCCCAATGCGTTCATCAAGAGCCCCAGGGTGTCCTAAAGGAGCTCGAAGAGTCTCGCTCACAAGCAATCACACTCCGAACTACTTGCTCACCCCGACCACTCTCACACCCCGACCACCCCGACCCAAACATCCCGGAACCAAAGGCCCCGGGCCCAAAGTCCCCGGCATTACACCCGGACGCCGGTCTCTTCGGCCCTGTGTAACTCCATTGGTAACTCCGTTGCATTCGCATCAGAGTGCTGCGTAAATCCACTGCAAAACAACGATCTCCGCATTCCACGGTACCTGTGCCCGCTTCCGCCTAGTGCTTGTGCCAACCTTTCATTCCCACTTCTTGCTCGAACTTCCTTATCCACTAAGCTCCATGTACCATTAGGCACCGCACTGGCCGCTCTGACTCATGGCACTTACCCTTACGTTTACGCTTACCCTTACGCTGCCTACGTCAATGCACCTCTTTTCGTTTTCGGCTCCTTTTCGACTTCCCTCACCACTGCTTGTGCTCCCTTCCCCACTGGCATCTCCCGGTCCGCCACAACTGTGCATTCCAAGGATCGACCCGTGCAGGACCGCTGTAGAAACCGTTGTACTGGCCCGGGTCTCGCGGTTTGGCAGTGTTTATGGGTAGGGCCGCCGCTTTGGTCCGGGACCATCAGTTGCGTACGGTCGTAGCTGGTAGTGGTGGTGGATATTGGTGAGCTCAGTGCAAGTTATGGTTAGAGGGAGGTGGTGATGACGTGTTGATGGATGGGTTTGGAAGACTCCGGATGAGATTATGGGCCTTAGAAAGACCACCATGCTACCCCACCAGAATACCAAAAGAACAAGTCTACCACTGTACGGTTGGTAACCACCGTTCTGCTAGCTGCTAGCTGCTAGCTGCCCGCCTCCTGCCACCTGCCTACGCCTACTGTCTACGCACTGTCACAGATTGCCTGTAACGGGCTTGGCACAGGGCTTGGGCCCGTTAATGCTGTCAATCAATCCGCCTACTTTTTGCGTCCTGCTCGCTCCATCGCACGGCTATTGCTAGGCCATCCTCTTCTTCCCTTGCAAGACCGATGTGCATCGGAGCTTTTAGGGACGGACCTTTGTCTATTTTTTTGGCCCAGCAGCACACCGCTAGTGCTAATCACCTCGTATAACCATGTAATGCGCTTACTGTTCTTGCTATAACAGCACACGCCATGATCCCACCGTCGGCAGTGAGGTTTGTGGTGGTCTGTTTCGATCCCGGTGTTAACCGGTTTTGTTCGAGACTTGCTTAATGTAGCTATCTAAACGAGTACTGTGTAAGCAGCTGCGTGGGTAAATGGCTGCTATAGACACCCCATGCTTGTACAGCCTTCGTGGTAGAATTGATTGCTGTATATGAGTATCGGCGTATGTGTGTATGTATATGTAGGAGCATGAGTACGTGTACGTGTATGAGCATGTGTATGAGCCTATGAGTATGGTGTATTGTGCCTTGCCTATTGTATACGGTGCGTTTTGTATCGTGTAATGTGTGACTTGTGTTCTGTGTCTTGTATATCGCATATATATCGATATGTATATTGTGTATGTGTGTGTATGTGGGGTATATCTGTACATGTGTATGGTATAAGAATATATAATACTCCGGATGTATTCTGTTGAGTCCTCTGGCAGTCTGCTCTATTTTACTTTTATGGCTGGGGCTCTCTCTTCTACCTTCGAATTGGATCCTCTAAGTGCATCCTCAAGGTTCTTGGCTGTTCACTAGCTTTTCTGCACTACATACTGCTCTTGGCTGACGACATATCACGGCGTAATAACAGTGTTATCTCAGTGCTATCACAGTGCTATAATTCTCTCATAGCATACCTTACTACACATTAAACCCCACTCCACTTCCGTCAAGACTATCTATTTTTATCATGTACATCTCTTTACATCGTCTTCACGAGACCTGTGCACTTGCACCAATATACAGTACCTTACTACAGTACATACCAGAGTCCCCACCGCAGAGTAGTTCCCGCTTAGTAGCATCCACCTACCGCCTCTATCCGCCTTTCCGCTTGCGATTGCCACCGTTTGCAGGTCCGTTGATCCTCTCAATGTCTTTCTGGCTGATAACAAGCCCGTTTCTTGTGCTTCGCCCTACACTATGGATCTTCAGACCCTTTTGTCTGAATCGTCTCTTTTCGTCCAACTTCGACTTTACACCAACTCCAATCCGCTCGTCTAGTGTCACTGACCCGCCAATATTACGGAACTCACCCTTCTTCACCCTACTCAACACGATCCCACCCTCACGAGCTTCCTGCTCGTACTTAGCAATCTTGGCCATCCTCGACCTCACCATGCCCTTGCGCATGGAGATGGGCATTTTTTCAAGCTTATTCTCCTGTGTAGAGTTAATGCTGGAGATCTGCTTCAGCCGGGAGTTGAGTGTGTGCCTTCTTGCGCTACCAACAACTCCTTCCGAAGAGTTGAGTGTACGCAGTGTGAGGTCTGCACCGGAGTTTTGGTCCTGGAAATTCGCCAGAATGTGAGATTCATCCAGGAATCTCTGTAGCTCGAGATCGTTCTTAACGTCTTCATTGTCTTCCTTGGTCTTCCGTGTGCTCTTGTTGTTTTCCAGAGTGTTCTTAGGCTTCGTAGGAGCGGCCTTACCCGATCGCAGTAGTTTCTTGTCCTCTCTTGAAGGACCTGTATATTCGCGTGTGGAATCACTAAACCTAACCACCACAGCTTGTGGACCAGAGCTCGATGTCTTGGAAGTTTTGTGGTTACCATCATTATCGTTGTCACCATCATCATCATCATCATCATCATCATGGTCATCTTCATTGTCTTCGACACCATAGCCATAATCAGTACTTAGTCGCTGGAATCCCTCATCCGACTCGTCAATGTCATTTCCACCATCACCGTTATTACTCTCCGATCCACTTTCCGAGCCAGCCCCGCCACTTGTCCTAGTCTTATCCTCAAACCCCATCTCCTCCAATGAGCCGAACTGTGCCTCGAACGCGCGTCGCTGTGCCTCCATCAGCGCTCTATACTCGTCGTCGCTCATTCTGTGTCTTATCAAGGAGCTAATTAAAGCTATAACTAACAAGCCTTGTGGTACGCCTTCCTCAAAAGGAATATAGCCGTTGAAGCATAGGAGCTTCTCTTCCCTTGTGTGCGTTCTCTATACATTCAATTCAGGCGATGAGGGAAATTTTCGCTATACATTATTGGCCCGTGTTCAACATGGCAGATAGCAGATGTCAAATGGCAGATCGACGGGTCACTGAGTTCCGCGAACTCGTTTTAGACGCGAAACCTCCGTGGGCGATCACCAACGGCGTGCGACCAAGCCCAGCTCAAAAGAGAGAGAGAAACACGTTTAGCGAGAACGACACTGTATTCACCGGTTTGGAAAGAATAGCAGGGACTACAATGTCGCAGTATATCGGGAAGACGATCTCGCTGATTTCAAGCAAGGGTATTCGGTGGGTTTGAGGGTTTTATTTGGGCCCATTAGCAATGGCCAGTCGCTCGGGTGTGTACTAACCTCCATCATGAAAACAGATACGTTGGTGTTCTTGGTGATGTCAACGGTGAGGAGGCTACTGTGACGCTTAAAAACGTCAAGCTCTATGGCTCAGAAGGGCGGCTGGGCGACCCTGCTAGGGAAATCCCAGCTTCGCCAGAAGTTTACCCTGTTGTGGTCTTTAGAGGCTCTGATGTGCGTGACTTGTCAGTGCTAGAGGACCCGCCAACAGAAGATACTGCCACTGTAGCAACAGCTACACAGCAACCAGCTACAGAGACACCAACAACAAGCTCTTCTACACAGAGCCAAAAGAAACGTGAGGGAACTGGCAAGGCGCCAGAGGCCACACGGGTGAAAGAGAAGGAACAGAAGGAACAGAAGAACCAAAAGGCACAGAGGCTACAGAAGGAGAAAGAACACAAGGAGCACAAGGGGGAGGAAGAACATGAAGAACAAAAGGAGAGTGATCAGACGACCGTTACGGCTCATGGAGAATTTGCGGAACCGAAACGGCCACAGCACCTGAAACATAGCGGATCGTACCAAAATCAGGAGGAGACATTCTACAACTCAAGCGTCCCTGACACGGACTTCGACTTTGAGAGTGCCAATGCTAAGCTTGAGCAGTTGGATCTCAGGGATGACATCCAAAAGGCCAGGGAAGAGGATACCGAGGAGGCGACAAAGCCTGCTTACGATAAGAAGAAGTCTTTCTTTGACAACATTTCCAACTCATCTGCTGAACAGCGCCCATGGAGGGCCAACTTTGTCGCTTATGGAAACCCGAACTACGGTAACGGGTCGAGACCAGATTTCGGGAATGGTTCGAGACCAGATTTCGGTAATGGTTCGAGACCATACTTTGGTAATGGTCCGAGACCGAATTTCGGTAATGGCTCTAGACCAGACTTCGGTAATGGCTCTAGACCAGACTTCGGCAACAACTGGGGAAGAAGGGGAGGCAGAGGAAGAGGCAGAGGCCGTGGCCGTGGTGGTTCTTGGAACAGTGACTATAACCGTGGGACCTATGCTTCTGAAGGATACTGAAAATCCTCCTCAAGATGTTCGTTTTGCCATCTCTTGATGTCTGATCCTTGTTCACTTGGCTTGCTGCCTGTCTCCTACGATAAGTCAAATACACAATTTAAAACCTCGAAAAAGGCACCCGTGTTGTAGATCACATTCAATGTCGTTATTCCATACTAAAAACTAAGCACCACCAAAAGTAGCGAAGTAAAGAAACTAGACAATGCTAGTCTTACTCATAGCGAATCCAAGGGAGTGGTAGAGCCTTATGCCAGCCTGTCTTCCATGCCTAGCAACACTAACCAGCCACGGCTTTCCGAGAATCAGAATTGATGACCACAAGAATCCCTGGACCAGTGGCATTAAGACCACGTCCTTAAGAATGACTTGTAGAATGATTGTCGGCGTGATGATGGCAATGGGCTCTTCTGATCCTGGCTCTGTCTGGGACGTAGCACTGCTTTCTACCGAGTTCAGCACCGCATTCGCTTTCAAAGAACGCCGGAACGAAGACTCAAACCGCAGATCTGGGATGGGAATCTGAGGTAGAGTATCTATATTTGTAATTTTCGACATGCTTTGTTGTAGTTTCGTAGTGATTGGACAGTTCTAAACGATTTGTAGTGCTCTTAGGCCATATTAATGTACGTTCTTCGCGCTTCAAAGGTCACAAATGGGTTCGCGGAAATACCCAACGCGCGCACCGAAACCAGGCCGTTAGATCTCCTTCACAAACCACCAATAACACCGCAACGGTAACGAGGAATAACCAGGTACTACATTTTGACCTGGTGTACGACCCGTTGAAATTCAAAATGAGTGACCAATACGAAGACAATGCTCATACGCGGTCTATCGCCGAGGAACTTGCTCTTACTGAGTCTCCAGCAAGTCCTCTGTATTCTGAGAGCGAAAGCGGTCTCGAAGGCGAAGTTGCCGCTGAAGAGACTGTTCAAGAGGCTAAAGAACTAGAAGAACAAGATGAGCCAGCAGATGAAGTAGAACTGCAGGTATTTGATGATGAAGAGGCTGATTACCGCAATCAGAAGGACTTAGAGGACACACAGAAGTCACCTGAAGGCGAATATGATGGCGATGATGGTGAAGACGCTGAAGACGCTGAAGATCGATCCGATCAAGACTACTCTAGTGACAACGCTGAGGGTGACCATGAGATTCTCGATGAGAAGGACCTTATGAGGCTAAAGCCAAGTAAACGGTCCAATGCTCCAAGTGTTGCAAAACTAGCAGCAAAAAGAGAACACTCATCAGAGCGGACTCGTGAGTCAGAGAGTCAACAAGATAGCGAGCTGGACCGTGATCAGGGCGAACTAGACCGTCAGCAGAATGAAGATCGAGTGATGCAAGATGAGTCAACCAAGAGACGCCAGGAACTTGAAGCCAAATTGGACAGGGCCCTCAAAAGACCCAAGATCAGACGTAGAAAAGACGAGGAAGACTTGACAAACGATGAAGATGCCATGATTCAGCGTTTGAAGCAGCAGATGGATGCTGCTGCTAAGAACGATGCTGACATCATCGAGAACAAGGGTGAGGGGGACTCGACCAACTCTGTTGCTATCCACAAAATCCAACTGCTGCCAACAGTTCGTAATGTCTTGTCAAAGGCTAACTTATCCGAAATTATCTTGGATAACAACTTGCTCGCAGAAGTCAGACAATGGCTGGAGCCATTACCAGATGCGTCCCTCCCAGCTTATGAAATTCAAAAGACACTGTTCAGTGCCATGATGAAGCTGCCAATCAATACAAACCATCTCAGAGAGTCTGGTGTTGGTAAAATTCTCTTATTCTACCAGAAGTCGAAACGAGTTGAACCACAAATCAAAAGAATGGCCGACAAGCTAATTTCCGACTGGACAAGACCGATTATTGGTGCTTCGGATAACTACAGAGATAAGCACTTCCAATCTATGGATTTTGACCCGGCTAAGTTGAAGAGAAAGAATATCATGAGAGCGATGCCATCTCTTAGTAAGGAGGAGATCATTAGACGGGAAACGGCATTGACCAAGAAGAAAGAAGCTGCAATGTCCATCTACGAACAGCAGGCTGCCAGAAGAAACAGAGCTGCAGCTCCTGCTCCAACGGTTACAGACTATAGGGTTGCTCCAAAGTCAAGAGTAACAGGTAGCGATAACATGAAGATTGCCAGTGCTGGTGTAGGGTCGTCTTTGAACAGAGATGACCAGTTTAAGAGAATCAAACAGAGACTATCTGGTACCAAGAGAAGTGGTGGTGCCAAGAAGGCTGGAATTAGTATTGAAGGTAGGGGGCTACAATGATTTTTAGTTGAGTAACTTCTAAGTGGGAATGTATGATAAATAGCATATTAATGGCGACCTCG
Organism: Petasospora xishuangbannaensis; assembly: GCA_030585085.1. Lineage (NCBI taxonomy): Eukaryota > Fungi > Ascomycota > Saccharomycetes > Phaffomycetales > Wickerhamomycetaceae > Petasospora > Petasospora xishuangbannaensis. The sequence goes on along the minus strand of JAJMBV010000001.1, from coordinate 772,847 downwards.
CACAGGACACTAACAAAATTAAACCTAGGGCTTGGTTTACTACCTTACAATACAGAGAAACGGGGGTTTACTTTTTCAATTAACCTTTAATGTGCATAAGCAAATATACAAAACTAAACCAATAGTACATGACGTTGGAGTTCGTTTAGGATCTTGGTTTCTCCTTCTTCTCCTTCCACAAAGCCAAGAGAGAGACACCAGAGACCTTGACGACTTTGAATCTGACACCTGGGATATCACCCTTAGCCTTACCCTTTCTACCGAAACCGGCGAGGAGGACTTCGTCGTTCTCGTCAACGAAGTTCAAACAACCATCGTTTGGCACGAAAGCAGTGACTCTCTTACCGTTCTTGATCAACTGGACTCTGACACACTTTCTGATAGCAGAGTTTGGCTGCTTGGATTCAATACCAATCTTTTCCAAGACAATACCCTTGGCGTGGGAAGAACCACCGAATGGAGAAGACTTGAAGGCAGTTCCCAACAATCTCTTCTTGTAAGACTGCTCAGCCCAACGGCTATAGTTATGATTGTTAGTATACAGTTGATGGTTGGTTCCATAGCAATGGAACAAAAAGCAGAAAACGGAGGACTTGATACAGGGTGTTTCAAAGTATTGCTGGAGTATTAGGAGACATTCTTGAAGAGAAAGTCTTTTTGTGTTGTGTGTTTGTATAGTCGACTAGGGTTTGAGTGAAGGGAAAGTACATGGTTTTAACGATGCAAACACCCGGATAACCTGTTGGATGCACTAGACTTCATATACTACCGGTCTGCTGATGGTGCAACGATGTGTTGACAAGCGATTGTAATGTTTTGCTCATTTTGCTGGGCCTTCAGATCTTCAGAGTCTCATGACTTTTCTCAATGTATGTGTACAACGCAACACCAGTTTCTCCTGTCCAAGTCCCCACTTCCGCGTGGTATGAACTTACTTGTTTCTTCTGTGGACTCTGAGCTTTCTAGCGGAGTTCAATCCTCTTGGCTTACCCTTACCCATCTTGATCGGTTTGGTGTTCGGTGCTGTCTCTCCACCTTTGTTGGAGTTGAAGGTCAAGTGTTGAAAAAAAGTCTTTTTTCACACTACCGCCCTTACTGGGACTGTCAACCGATGCTCACAGTAAGGACAGTCGTTCGCGAACACCGCGGACTGCTGACATAATCAACGAGTCGCGTGCGTGTTATGTGGCGCAAACCTGGTGCGTTTAAACCACCCGGACACCATTGATTGAAAGTGCTTAGGGTACTATGAAACATCACGTGTTAAAAGTAGGGCATCATGCGCGGGGTTCCAGTTATACAGCCATGCTCATCGTTCTATCGAATCTCCGTGAGCCCGCCCTTAGAAACACATTATCCCACCACAGGGGCCCGCTCTAGGTTCTAATGACGATTACTAATCACTTGATAGCCGATTATCTGAACCGACATGGGTACAGTACTACATTAGAAGCGTTTGAGCGGGAAGTGGGAATCTCAGTGGCCGGGACGGACATCAACTATGAGAGGCTCGAAGATATTATAGCCGATAGAACAGCGTATCTATCACAATCAGAAGCTGTACGAGAATCAGAAGTCAACCGTGTTGAAAATGCTCATCTTTTTAAAGCCTGGAATTCAGACGTACCACATGTTGGTACAGAACTCAACGTGAGTGATGCTTTGGCTGTACACATGTCTACTTGCCAGAACTTCATCATTAATGGAGTCAAGAAGGTCGTCGGCATAGTTTCCACAGCTGATAAGATAGTTTCAATCGTGGATCTTGAAACCAATACTATAATTACACGGTATAGTGGTAACAGAAGTGTCGTCAAGTGTTGTTATGGCATTGAAAGTACCGACACTTTTCTCTGTTGCGGGATGGATGGAAACGTCAAGCTACTACAACTGAAGCAGAAAGGATCTCTGAACACTCTTTCTGAATGTCAAATACATCAGAGGCTTGTTACAGATTTGAAACTTTTCAAGATTAGTGGTAATGAGTACCTTATATTTTCAATTGGCTGGGATCTGACGATAAGAGCACACCGACTCAAAAACACAAGGTTCACTTTTCTATCACAATTCAAACTTCTTTCCAATGCGACTGCTATCGAGGTTTCTAGTTGTCAGTGCCATCCAATTATCCTTGTTACTCGGATGGATTCTTCTCAAGTTGCTTATTTCACACTTAAGAATGACAACCTTCAAGAACTCACTCGGGTTTCCCTAAACGACGCTGAATTCTCCACACATGGGTTTACAGCAATGTCGATAGCTCTTTCATCAACTATTATGAATCCAGATACTATGATAGCAGTTGGAACATCGCACATTCCATATCTCCGTATTATCCTTACAAGGCCTCCGGATCTTATGTCGCTTATTTCAAAGATGAAAGACACTGGTGAGGATCATCAACAACTCAGTACACCAACTCTTCGAGGTCATATATTGGGTAACTTCAATACATTGTCTCCACAAGACAAGTTCTCCCAGTCTAAGATTGGATGGCGACCTGATAGCAGTGGTGTATGGATGACTGGAGACGACGGAATCATCCGTGGTATGGAATTTAGAAAAGGCATAATAATTAGGGAGCTAAACGGTCATGACAAGCAAAGGGTCAAATGCTTATGTTCTACGAATACCGGTGGTAGGGAGATTCTTCTTAGCGCTGGGGTCGATAAGAAGATTATGTGCTGGTCTTAGCGTATATGCTAACTAAAGTGATGTGGAATCAAGATGAGATACAAAGTAGACTTATTGGCGCACTTAACATAGTAGGTGTATGACACCAATGGTAAATATACTTGAAGGGACTGTACTGGTGTCAGCTAATGCTAATCGGGTGAAGAATTGTTGTGCGATGAGTACAGAAACAATCTATTACGACGCATGGACGAGAGTTCTAACCCATCTAGTTGATTCGATAGCATGAAGTAAATCAAGGTTAATAAATATACAGGGTCAAATTCTATTGATGAAATTGAATGTGGATAGTAGTAACGGCCATGGCGCCATCATTGTGAAGCAGCAGCCAGTCTTCGCTGACGCTGAATACGGATAAGCATGAAGATTGTTCTCATAATCAGCGTGATCTGGTCTTTAAACATGAATATGAAGCCTTGCACGAGAACCCCCTTAGTCAGCTGTGGAAGCACTCCCTTCCAAAGTGACTCGATGCCTTCAGTACGGACAAGGTATTTCAGAATGCTCTGGAACGACTTTAGGTCCTTGTTACCGTTCTTGTCGTTCTTCTGAAGAATTGCCTTCGCAATGATCAGAGGCTGGGTTATGATGGTAGCAAGCATCTTAGACACCACTCCGAGCAAGAAGTTCTCGTGTGGGTTCAGCATGGAACGTCCCCCAAAGAAGATCGCCTTCAGTCTTTCAAACGTTGCATACGTGATGGACGGATTCACCGTAAGCACAAGACTCACCTTAAAGCCACGCCACAGACCAGTAGGTCCATCTTCCTTGAGGATATTCTGGGCACTTTTGACAATCGTAGGGTTCTTGTCGGGGTTTGTCTGCTGTCTTGTAGAAATGACACTGATGGGTGAGGTGAACACCTGCCCCAATGCTGCTGCAACGACTCCGAGTAACAGTTCTTCCACTGTAGTGTTAGAACTATTCTTACTACCTCGACGGATCTTTATACGTGCCCATGATTTCCGTACAAAGGTGTACCAGTAGAAGTACGTGAAAGACTGTACTGCTGTTGATAGCAACGATGATGAAAGGCCCTTATAAAGACCCGCAGCGCCTTTTTGGCGGTAGATCGTTACAAGGCAATGCCATGAGTCTCTGTACCGCTGCTCCCTCTGGTCATCGTTGTATTCTTTCTCTTCTGTACGTTCTCGATCGGCTACATCTTCAAGTTGGGTCTGGATCACAGTCTTTATAAGATCGAGCGGGTACACAATCGTGTTAGCGATGATGGAGGCTGCTGCACCGCAAACAGCACTTTCAATAGATGACATCCCAGGCACTTTCTAGGCGCGTTTCCCGCAAAGAACTCTGGTACACACGCTTCCTAGCCAGTTCGACACAAGAATTGTGGTGGTTTTCTGCCCCCCTTTTATAGGAGTTGTGTGTTTGTGAGAGTTGCGCTCTGTAAGCTGTTGGAAGTGGAGTCTCCACACACGCGCGCCCAGCCGCGTAGCCCCTCCTCTGCTTCTGTGAAAGGCCGCGGCCCAGAAGAGTTCTGGGGCATCGTCGCGCGGGTGTGCTTAGCCAGCTACAGAAAAGTACCGTTGAACGTACCATTATGGTGATCGATTAGAGAAATAGAGGTGAAGGGTGGTCAATTAGAAGCTAATTGGTCGCAAATTGTGCGCCAGTGTTGTGCCAAGGATAAAGGCGAAGACCGTGGCCCGCTGTGATGGAGTGCCGATGTGGTGTCCAGGTGTATCGGGGTATCAAGAGGCTAATAGCTCCATAATATGCTTAATGGTGGGCATTTCAGTTGTATATTAATGTAATGACCGGTTTATTATGTGGATATTGGATTCATTATGACTATTAGCAAACGATTAGCTTTATAGTGTAATGTGAAGGATAGAGCCCTCATTAATCCATGGCTACTTGGGTTTAGCGGGTCATGGCTTTCACCTCGTTTGCGGTGCACCGTTGGTACTGTTTTCTTCCAAGTACGATTATTAATCATTGCTGTTTTAAACCTAGAAGTAACTTCTAGGTCTCCTTTTCTTTGAGAATTGGCCAATATTTTAGAAGAGAACAGTAGACTTTTTCTTCACAATTACCATTCTCTTCCAATAATGAGTGGACACAAGGTCCAATTATACTAGAGGAGCTTCCGGACTTCCAGTCATTGATGAGCCTTACCTTTTACCTTGACTATTCCAAACTTGTTAAATCTCTTTTCATGTTAGGAAGTCCGCCCATAATACATACAACCATCTATCTTGCAGCGATACCACTAAACATCAGGCCCACACCTTCTTTGATCTACGCAGGGTCCTTTTTAAGAGATTTATGGGATACCTAAATCAAAAAGTGTTTATTTATAAAACTTCATCTGTCCCTTCTCTCCAACCGATTTCCTGTTCACAAACCTCAATGCTATCTTTCGCATTGGTACTTTTCGAGTTCTCTAATTCAAATAGCTTTCAACGAGATATTATCAATTTTGTGTTACATATATTGGTAAATGTGTGGGAGGACTCCGATACATATATGTTCGGCATGCTTGAAGTAACTAACGTAAGATCATTTATCTTAGTCGATATCAAATAGTGAAACATCTCAAGAACTGGTGCCAATTGATCAGTTTCGATACCTGCTCGTACGGATTCATCCAAAATAGAGGTCATACCATCGGTATCCTTCAAGTGCACTCAGAACCGTACCTCATGAGGCAACACACGGTGGTTTCGTCCATCAGGCCGTACGCTGCGCTTACAGTCTCGTTCCATTGCTTTACGCATATCAAAAGCGTCCTTTTCATCATCGATCACTGAGGTATTGCGAGGGTACTCCGACTCACCACCATAGTACCCAACAACACGTCGGTACACAGAATATCCCAGCTTCTCGTACATGGAGATTGCCAGAGTGTTGTTCACCTTAACAAATAAGTCGGTAAAGTTAGTCTCGTGTGGACGGGCATCCGTCATGTACTCAAGGTTGTTACACATATACGACGCCAGTCCAATTCGTCTGTAGTGGGAGTTGACCGTAACAGCAGTGATGTGTGTGTGCCAGAGATCGCCTTTACCTTCGGTCTTGCCCATCATATATGCAGAAACAGCATTACCAAACTCGGTGGACTTGAAGAATAGCGATGGCCACTCGGTGAGGTACTCCAGGTAGAACGCAATGTTGAAATTCTCCGTCAGAGGGTCCAAATTGACGGCATTGAGATCGAAGAGATCAGTTGCCTGGAATGGTTTAAGGGACGTCATTGAAGAAGGAAAGCAATCGTAAAGCGCTAGTCGCGTAAAATCAAATGTTAAAAGTAGAAAAGTACAGAAAATGGATCAAATCAAAGTAAATAGGCTGGAAATAATGGAAAATGTTGCTAGAACGATAATGGTTTTATTGTCAATGTGAAAAGTGTGAAAGAGTGAGAGTGGTGCTTCTTTTCGCGAGCCCTTCTGGGCGCAGTCTCTCTGCTGGACTCCATCACACTTCACTCTCTATTTCATCATCCTACACACCGTAATATTTTGGGAGTTCCAGAATCCTTACTGTACTGTTTGAAATCCTTCTGTCACACTTAATTGTTCATAATGACGAGGTTCAGAGGCTGTATCGATATCCACTCGGGTCAGGTTAAGCAGATCGTCGGAGGAACGCTTTCGGCCGATGACACTCCCTCAGCATCTAGAGACACTACCCTTGCAACAAACTTTGTTTCTACATTGGAGTCGTCGTACTATTCCAATCTATACAAGACCAATAATGTTACTGGAACACACGTTATCAAACTGGGCTCAAACTCCGAAAATGATGCAGTAGCTCACGATGCGATCAATGCCTGGCCCGGAAACCTCCAGATTGGAGGTGGCATTAATGATTCGAATGCCAAATACTGGATAGATGAAGGTGCATCACATGTCATTGTCACATCGTGGCTATTTCCAGATGGGGTGTTTAACCAAAAGAGATTAGATGATCTGGTAGAAATTGTGGGTAAGGAACACATTGTCATTGATCTGAGCTGTCGTACTAAGATAATCGAGGGCGAGAAGAAGTGGTTTGTTGCTACGAATAAGTGGCAAACAGTCACGAATTTTGAGCTGAATAAAGAATCGTTCGATATTCTAAGCGCATACTGTGACGAATTCCTTGTTCATGCTGCTGATGTTGAAGGACTGTGCCAAGGTATCGACGAAGAGCTCGTCACAAGGCTGGCCGATTGGTGCCATATCCCAATAACATATGCTGGTGGTGCAAAGAGTATCGAGGATTTGGCAAGAGTTCACAAGCTGTCTAACGGTAAGGTCGATCTCACCTATGGAAGTGCCCTGGATATCTTTGGTGGCAAGCTTGTCAAATTTACCGATGCCTGTGCCTGGAACTCTACACACTAAGATGAGATGGCAAAGCCTTCCGTCCAAGCGTAATTAGTTCATTAGAAGATATCTAGATAATGTACAAGTTTATACATGGAATTCATATCCCTGTACTTTTTTCATTCTGTTTCTTTTTTAACCCCCTTAAACGAATAAAACAATCAGTAACGACCTTGATAACCTTGTCCGTACCCACTCTGCTCACTGTATCCCTGGCCATAGCCACTCTGGAATCCTTGTGGTGCATATTGTGAGTCTCCAGCATACTGAGAAGCCTGTCCACCCCATTGTGACTCGTTTCTGGAATAGGAAGTTGCGCCTCCACCAGCTCTTTGCTCGGTATCCTTGTTGAGCTCCGAAATGATACTAGCGATTTTCTTCTGAAGAACCTCAATACCTCGCGTAACAACCTGGTCGGGAGGTAACACACCTACTGTTTCAACATCGATGTAGAATTTGTCTGGAACTGCAGAGTAGTCGAAGGGCTCGTCTTTGTTTGGGGGCTCTTCAAACTCGGCATTCTTGGATAGTGGCCATTCTTCTTCAGCACTTTCCTCATACCAGTAGTCAGTATGTTTCAGCTTATTCCAGGGATCATACTCGAACCCAATAGCAGCGCATGGGGACCACTTGGCGTGTTCTTTTGAGATACCCTTCTTGGCAATACATCTGACCTTGAGCTGTTGGTGTTGTCTGAGTTTACAGATAAGAATACCGTTCTGTCCTTCGTCCAAGATTATCGGCATACCGATCTTCAAATGGGTATTCGCACTGACAATAGCCAGATCCTTTGAGTACACTTCCTGAGTTCCTTCGCCTTCAGCACGGACATCCAAGCTCAACTCAACGGAGCATTTGTTGCAGTAGTCGTCACATGTACAATCACGAGAGTACTCGAGTTTGTCCACATCGTAACTCTCTAGTGGGATCAGACCCAGTCTGTGTGCAATGAACTCATCAGCAAGAACCGAAGTATTGGCCTCTATCTCGACGGAATCAATCGCAAGCGTTGGGATTTCGGCGATCATCGTCCGACGCAGCGAGTTGGCCAGTGCAAGGTCGACATTCGACAGCACAAAGTCAACATGGTCTTCTTCGACAGTGCGGATCGTCACTGCTGGATCTGTCATTCCTATATATATGTAAAGTCGTGTGGAAACACCGAAAACCCACTGCTAAATAGTGTAAAATGTCGTGTTTTGTACGTAACCGGTAGAACTAAGACCGTAATGAACGTCGAACTTTCGCTATTCCGGCCGTGATGAAAAACATCCGAGCACCATTGTAGAGGAACTTCCTCCACATTTCTACCATGATTGCATTGGGAGTCAGCTATATGATAGAATCTGAAGCTGGAAAGGACATATTTCGACAGTTTCAAATATGTCATTGACAGTACGACGTTGCATTGTGGCACACATCAACTTTCCGCGTTCTCTTCCCAGCATTAAGGACCTCCGGCACGTCCAGAAGGTGTTTGGTTCGTTGAGTTCTGGCCATCTTGTCTCTTGGAAGAACTACCTTACAGGTGCCGGTTATAAGCATCATATGGGCCGGTCTATGGCTGTCTACGAGGTTGATGATTCAACAACTAGTTTTGATGATTTAAAGAACGAGCTAGAAAGGATTGTTGGAGTGGTTACGCCTGTTGATCTACAACGATTGAGGGAAGGGATGAGCAGGGTTGTCGCCACAAACAGAGATCACAGCCGTATAACTGCTACGTTGGCAGATCCCTTCTTCAGAGCCGATTCACATGCACTGGCATTGAAAGTAAGGCTGGACTGGTCACAATGCATCCCGATGGTTGTGCGAACGCAAGACGAGCTTCGTTATAAGAACTACGAAGAAATAGACAATGCTTAGGCGTAATACAGACTCTGTATAATATCTGTAATTCCATCTATCTATAGACTTTTTCAAGAGCTTTCTTGTCCGCTTCTATCACCTCGTTAAGGTATTTAATACCACTCTGCTGTTCTTGAAGCACCTTGGCTATCTTCAGTACTTGTTCCCGATCTTGTTCAACATCCTTCATCTCATCACCAGTCTCGGCATTCTTTATACCGAGTACGCTGTCAAGCTGTTCTCCAAGACCTTTGGCTTTCTCTTTCAAGATGGCGAGTCTGGCCCACAGTTCGTTCGTCTTCCCAAGCCCTGATGGGTCTTGTGACTTTTCAAGGAGCCCTTGGAATGTTTGCACGAGTTTTTCCTCGCTTGGGGACAGCTGGTAACCCTTAGACTTAAGCACTGCAAGTGTCGATACAAGTCTGAGGATTCTTCTAGAAATCCGGGTATGTTTCGCCTTAGCAGCGACGATTCGGGAGGCGGTATCGAGCTCGTGCTTGTCGCTGAGCACCTTGTACTTCTCGCTGATCTGCTGGAGCAAGTTTCTCGATTGTGCAACGTGGTTCACTTGCGCCTGTGCTCTCTTTTGTAAATCCTCAAATCCTACAGCACGCACAGGAATTGCATTTGTAGATGGTCTTTCTTCGTATGCCTGGTCCCATTCTTCAGCTTCATTCGCAGGCTTTGAGTAAAGAGCCGACTGATTCTCTGGAACTGTGTTGTAGAAGAACGTCTTCAAAATCGTCTGCTGTGACGTAGGGTCCCACGAATTCTTTACCTTTGTAAGCTGCTCCTGAATGGAGATGGCATAGTTATTATTTGATGCAGTATTCTTTGCATCCTGCGAAGATGCCAGGAATGGTAGAGGCTGCTGCAGCTGAGGTTGCGATTGGCTAGAGCTCTGCTGTGACCAAGCAAATGCGGGCTGAGAAGAAGTGCTTGTGGTTGTTGGCTGTTGTGTTATGTTCTGATTGGCAGCACCAAAGAGACTGGAACCGGTGTTTGTGTTGTTCTGGTTACTGGCAGTGCCAAATGGCGTAGTCGTTGGCTGTGAATTACCACCAAACAAACCGCCTGTAGTTCCCGTAGCTGATTGGGTATTGGAATTCGATCCAAAGAAACCACCTGAAGCTGGCTGTGTGGCATTGTTATTACCAAACAAGCCACCTGTAGCAGGTAGTGTAGCGGCGTTGTTACCGAACAGGCCACCAGAAGCTGGCTGTGCTGTAGCATTGTTGTTACCAAATAGGCCACCAGAAGTTGGTTGTGTTGTAGCACTGTTGCCGAACAAATTACCTGTAGCAGGTTGTGTAGACTTTGCTCCAAAGAGCCCCCCTGTTGAGCCAGGTTGTGTAGTAAGAGTATTGCTGTTCTGTACATTGGCACCAAAAGAGAACCCTCCGGTAGCAGCAGGAGTGGCCTGTGAAGATGTTGCCTGTGTGTTGCCGAACAAGCCACCACTAGAAGCAGCAGTAGCAGCAGGCTTGGCTCCGAAAAGACCACCTGTTGACCCTGGAGTAGCAGTTGTAGAAGAGTTGTTGTTATTCCCAAAGGTGAAGCCCGATGAGCCGGCTGCTGTCGCACCGAACCCCGTTGTTGCGGGCTTGTTCTGGCTGAAAAGACCACCACTCGTGTTAGACGAGCCAAACATCACTATTACTGAGCAATTATCCGGTACCCAGCCGTTGCTGTTGTGCCAATAGCTCTCTCTGTTTGGTATGCTATAACACTCGCTGTTGTGCCTATGTTAAATCCCAGACTAAAATTGTCAACAAAAACGTTGACTTCCGGATTAGGGATGTCTGCCTTAATTAGTTTCTACCAACACTTTCGCGCCAGCCCCACATCGTTTTCCGCGCCCAATCGACGGCGTGGGAATGGCCAATAAGTAAGAACCGTTCTTCGTAGAGAACCACCGGCGGCAGCGAAGATTCTACAAGGAACAGTAGCAACACCTGATTGGGTAGTTTCATAACTGTTTTATCGTTGGCTGCGAGCTTTGAGTAGTGGTGCACCCTTTTTTCCCTAGATTTTCCCCCTCCTACGTTGACCATTGGATCTGCACTAGCATTTCCGTCTTTCCTTGCGTGTCTTCTGTTTCCCTTATTTACACACGAACAATGGGTGTTAAGAGAGAACCAAGCATGAACCATTCTTGGTTCGTGGACCCTACACCTATGCCAGCCGACATACCGGACGTTCCAGAAGTTGGTGCTACATCAGCTCCGCTATTATCAGCAGCGTACTTCATTGGCGCAAGATGTGCTCCATACAACGACGACTTCATGTTGTGCCGTGATGAGTCCAAGAGTGGCGAGCTAGACTGTCTCAAAGAAGGCCGTCGTGTTACGAGATGTGCGTCGTCGGTGCTTGCGGACATGAACAAGCACTGTGCTGACTCGTTCAGACTGCACTGGCAGTGTCTGGAGAACAACAACCACGAGCTGTTCAAGTGCCGCAAGGCAGAGACTCTGCTGAACAAGTGCATGTTTGACAACCTGAAACTTGAAAAGGTCATTCCAGGGACAAAGTCTCCAATACACCTTAAGGAGAAGCCAATCTACAAACCAAATGTCGAGGACCGTCCATCGTACCACGCCTATGAGCTCGCAAAGAAGGAGGGAAGATTGTAACCGGGACTCGTTGTGGCCTAATGCTGGTTCGACTGACTGTTCTGCAAGTTAAGGCAAATTCCTGTTAGGCTATCTATTTATTGTTATTTATTATTTATTACGTATTTATTTAAATACAGCAACTCACATTTCAATTTTGATGAAGCATTTAGTAGTGGTACCAAAGTGTATGGTCCACATAGGTACCCCCATTAGCATAAGGAAAATTATCACAGGATCCGTGCATTTATCTCTTGGTCCTTACTATGGAATAATGGATTTTTCTTTTTCTCACAAGACTGGAGTTGGATACAGGCCTGTGGCTTTCTCATCAATCACTAGTCTCACAATTAAGCAAAACACTCTTCTAGGGATGCCAATTTGACATGATTCCATTTATTTCCAGTCGGCTTTAAAGCGGAAATGAGAGGAATTTATTTCTCTGGAAACGACAACTGTCCTACACTTCTTGAGAGTCTAGGATGCTCTGAGATTATCATTATGCTCTGGGCTGATTGAAACCGAGGCTGGTGGGCGTGCTGCAGTCTTTCTTGCGTCGATGTTTACTGTTATTTATTATTTCAAATTCATTCAGCTGAACAAGTGACCCACAGCCATCTGGATATTGCACCAATTGATTGCATCCACTACGCTCTCTCGCATATTCGCTTCTTCATCAGAGTTTTAGTAGCTGTAGTACTGCGTAGCTAATGGAGCGCGATGGCCTGGAAAGGTCTTCTGGTAGAATCGTCAGCACCCCAAACGGACTAAACGGCCCAAACGACAAGAAACAAAGTGTGGATTCTGTGTCAAGAAACACAATTGCACCATCTGAAGACATCTGTGGGTTACAACTATGCGAAGTAGTGCTGTCCTCGTTGTCTGTCTTGGAGTCATTGGCTACTGGTGGCACATACGGCGTGACAGGGATCACATTGCAGAGATCATCACTGTACCATACGCATTGGTGGAGAACAAGACACATATCCAGGAACAAATTCTAGATGAACCACAGCATAACTCGTTCAAATTCCCACTAAGCCTCTTAGCATACCTTGATGAAAGTGGTCCTGTTGATCCTGTACCGATTGGTGGGTGGGACCAGCTCGTCAACGTGTCCTCGAAGACAGAGCTCGGCCGCCAATACATGGATGCCTTCGATGTCGAAACGTTAATTCTAATGAAGGATGACCTGGAGTACTATGGCGTTGACTTTTATTCGAGCAAGATCGATGCCCGTTCATATAGTGAGCCCTTCGAGGATACCATTGGCCGGCATTTCAACTACACTCCTGCGAACTATACGTACGACCAAGTGGTCCTGGCATCAAAGGACTTTGAACTGGACACGAAGACACATATATCCAGTATTTCACCTAAACAACAGCTGTTTCTGTCTTCTAATATCACGGAGTACCGCTATTTCAAAGAAGGGTCTCTTCTCGGTGAGTCTGGGCTCGCCCACTACGACCTCAGGTTCTATAGCGGGCGTATCGAACCTATCAACAGGGTATCGACGCTCCATCGGATTGTTCGGGCCTGGGCCAGATTCACTCATAAGGCTGGCATCAAGACTTGGATTGCTCATGGGAGTCTGCTAGGATACTACTTCAATGGATTGATCTTGCCCTGGGACGACGACCTTGACGTCCAAGTAACTGCAGAGTCGTTCTGGAACCTGGTGGAACACAATCAGACGTTAGTCATGGACTTTAACGATGTTGATGCTCTTGCGACATATCTCATCGATGTAAATCCTTGGTTTATTAGACGGGAACACAACCCTGAGAACAAGATCGATGCTAGATTTATTGATATCGAGACTGGATTGTACATCGACATCACCACTTTAACTTCGGAGTTGGATCCTTCTCAAATGATTAATAGTTTTAGCGACGAGGAAAGGACTGAGTTTTATAAAGTGTTCGACCCATACCATGACGAAATTGTCACTGAAATTGCGGAACACGAAGCACAGGTCCGAACATCGATGAACACATCCTTGTTGTCTCGGTCTTTGATCTCTTGTAAGGACCTTCACTTCTACACAGCTGACGAGCTTACACCGTTGATTCCAACTGCATTTGAAGGAGAGATTATCTTCGTCCCCAACAATATTAACAATATGCTACTGAGGGAATATAAGCGTAAGAGTCTTTACTTGCATGACTACAAAGGATTCACGTTCGACCGTTATCGTAAAGTGTGGACTCATCCCGAGATCCGAACAGAGTACAACGACGCCATTGCGGACTTCATCTCTCTGCACTACAAGATCAAGCAGACAACATTTAAGAGGCACATATTCCAGCAGGAGAATCTTGTTACGTTCGCCAACTTCAAAGTGGACCCTCAAATCCGCAACTTGCTTTTGTCAAAAGAACAGAATTAATAGTCATTAGGAAGTGGCCCTTACAACCGATATGTACATGAGCAACAAAAGAAGATTTTTTACAAACTAGTGTAATAGTAGAAGGCTCTGCACCAGAAAAGGGTTATAGATTTGTTGTTGTAACACTTTTTCCTTTCGAATCCTCCCTACTTGAGCTTCTTCTGGATGAAGTTGATGACGATTGGAGTGGCCCAGAGAGCAGCACCGATGTAAGCAGCAATCATCAAAGTGCTGTTGGATGCAGCCTGGTGGGCTTTTTTCTCTTCCTCGGACAATGGCTGGCCTCCACCGTACATTTTGCTTGCGATTTTGGGTGTTCTCTGCTGAGATGGCCGTAATTGTAGAGAAAGGCTGAGGCTGAAGGATGGTGGACGTTTTTCACTCCACCAGAACATGGTGTCCGGGTGTTCTCCATAACGCTAATCCCATTATAGCAGTTCTACAATATAATAAAAATGCCCTACGAATCATCATACTTCATTAGTGGAGTTTTGGGGGTTTCATGCCATCTCCGCCTCCATTCTCTGTTCTCTTAGCTTATTTATTCGGTTTACGAGCGCTACAAGACCGACTCTTTCAGCCACCTTCGTAGCAGCTGCCAAAGCCTTATCCTGGTTAAGCTCTTGAGCCAATTTCCATGCTCTAGCAGCTTTTTCGTCCGAACATGCCTGTACAATCAACTTAAGAACAGCCCTGTCGTGCTGGATAGCGTACTGGTTAAGCCTTTCCTCATCGTCTTCGAACGTCTCACCTTCGTTACTCAAGGTCTCACCAAGAAGCTCACCCATTGTCTTTGCCCTCACAAGCTCCTCTTCAGGGTCCTCTTGGTCTTCCTCAGAGGACTGAACAACTAGTGGTATTCTCACTTCGAGCTCTATTGGCAAAGGTAATGGATAGACCGGGTATGCTGTTCCCCTCACAGCAATACAGCTGAAGTTGTCGCCATGTAAACCAAGTGGCCATGTCTTGAGCTCACCTCTACCACCAACCTGTTTGATTCTTTCATCAGCATCCAGCAGGGGTACCCATCTAGCCTGTAGGGGAGCACGCCATCTCGAAAGAACTAGAACAACCCCGTCATTCCCTACTATCACTGGATCACCATATGTACTGAAGAAAACGCCTCGGAATAGATCAGAACCAAGGCTGATTTCAAGTGGTAATGACAGGTCTCGTTGCAAATACCGTCCATCCAGATCTTGTAGGTTGTATATAAGCTGTCTGCTATTGGCTATGGAGACAGTAAAAATGTAATTGGTGCTTGTAGCACATGCAATCACTGGTGAAGACTTCTGAATTGACGTAGGCACTCCAAATACAGTAAAGTTTCTGAGGTATCCAAAGGATGTGCACACTAAGACCACAGAATCGCTAAGTGACACTGAAGAGATGATCTCCTGGTATTTTGTTGGAATCACTTTCTCCCACAAATCTGGCGCATTGTCATGGGGCCTGAACAAGATACGTGCCGAATCTGTTCCTCTTCCGGAATACCCTAGAAGAAGGCCGTTGGGTGTGAGGGCAGCAAGATCATATCCATAGAAGTCATCAAAGTGGTACTCTCTGTGAACTGACTGGTCAAAGAAGGAAACCGTAATGGAAGACGAACCTGCTTGTCTGACAGAAGAGACGTACCCAACAGAATTGATGGTGAGGTACCTTCTGTCCCCTATATAAGGTGTAGATCCCGGACTGTATGGTTTGACATCGTATGTTCTTTCAGATGGAGCATGTCTCTTTATTGGCCGTTGCAGAGCAGTAGAACCATGTTCGTCTGTGTCAGCAAAGGTCGTTCGTTTCTTCTGAGGAATGGTATACCCTTCGTCTTCCAAAAGTCCGTCATCATCATCAACAAAGTCCCGTAGGTCATCACCATTGTCGTTCAGATCGTTCGAAATATCGCTGTTCAGATTGATGTCATCTGCGTCACCATCCTCATTCTCAGATCCATCAGAACCTTCTTCTCTTTCTTCAGCCTCATCCGCCATCTCTTCGCTTAAAAAAAGACCTGAAGCATTACCACTGCGTTTGCCCTCATCTATAATACCCTTAAATAGAACCATATCACCATCGCTCGAGCCAGCTGCAAGGTGGAGCTTGTCCTTGGTAACTCTCCATGAGAGATTGAAGAGTTTAGCAGAAACACTCTCCTCAACAATGGGATCTCTGGTTGAAGCGTCCCACACTATCAATTTATTAGCCATATCGATAGAAGCTAGATATGTACCGTTAGGTGACCATTTCAGATCTGTAATAGCAGCATCATGGCGTTTGACAAAGATGTATCTCGCAGAGAACGTGTCGTCGGTGTTGAACACTTTGATGGCATTGTTCCCACAGGGAACCGCCAGCTGGGTTCCTTCGGGGTGCCATTCGACCCTTGCAGTCGCTCTGTTGTCTTCGGAGTCTGGCTCATCATCTTGGAAGATCAACGATGCGATCTCATCCTTGATGGATGCCACAACCTGAGGGTCTTCGGACGAAAGAGAGTATATCTTGATCTCACCGCTCGATAACGATACGGCAGCAAGATCCCTTCGTGGGTTATAGGAGATGTTATGAGCCTGGTCACCAGTCTTGAACTTGATGATGTGCTCCAGGTTCCTCAGATCCGCAATTTGGACCTCGTCATCGTCGCCTGCACCGGCTAACATGCTATCACCGTGTGTGAACACCACATCTCTGATTGGAAGGGGGCTTCGCATCACGGTTGCGATCTTCTTTAGTCCTGTCACGGAGTAAAGCTCAACCTCGCCGGCCCTCGAAGAAACAGCAAACTTGTCCCCAGCAGTTGAAACTGCGAGCCCAGAAGCATCCTCGAGGATATCAACGGTGTCAGGCTCTTGATGGTCCTTACCAACGGCGTAGATTCTCGCCACTCCTGTGGCCCCAGCAACAACAAGTGTGTCTCCAGTGTTTGTATAGCACACCAGAGTTTCTCCCCCCATGGAGAACGCATTTCTCACCTCAGTCTCCACCATGGCTAATGCAAATGTGGCCGCTGAGTGCTCTAAGGTCTTCAACGAACAAGTGAGTTACGCGTCTTTCCATGCTTTAACGCGTCGCGAGGGAGGCGCGAAGCTTCCAGGGCTGCGTAACTAGTATATCCCGAATCTCGAAAGTTCCGACTTGAACACAACGTAATACCGTCATAGTAGTACACTTAGTGGTGTAGGGCTTAAAGATAATCCGAAAACGAGACTGTATTTCCACCTGGAGACAAGGAAGTTAAGCAATTGAAGACTTAGAAAGGTAGATTTTGGAACAGCGGTTGTCATGGACGATTTCGATCTGCTTGCTGAAGAGGAGGAAGAACAATTTCCGTATCCTCATCGAATCACCCGTGAAGTGTTCTTGAAAGACCTACACATTGACCCTGAGAACCCAATTCAGTCGATCATCAACATCAAGGAAGTAGCTTTCAATGTGGATACGTTCCTCTATGAGCACTACCGCTACACACTTCTAGAGGATCTGCAGAGCGAGCTCAACGATCTGCTGAAAGAGCTGGACCAGGAGCTCTTCGACCTCGTTAACAACGACTACTTCGACTTCATCAATCTGGGAAAGGCTCTTGAGGGTGGCGAGAGATACGTCGATAAGCTCAGAATCGATGCCACAAAGTACAAGCGGCGACTGGTGGACGAAAGCAAGAGGCTCGGCGAGTCTGGTGAGCACGTCAGGAAGGCAATGACATCGCTCAGTAAACTACAGGAGCTAAAAGTATGTTCCATCAAAGGCTTCTAACCTTGGCTATGACCAATTTACTAACAGTCTACTTAGCGGCATGCACTCCAAATGATTTTACTGGACAGTTTCATCTCCAAATTTGAACTTTTGTTGAACCAAAACAAAAATAGCATACAGATCGAAGTCATCAAGCAGCTGACGTCTCTGTACCTGACGATCCATCAGCTGGTGACTACAGTACCACCTTATCAATTCATTGAAACAAAACTTGAGCATATCAATGTCCTGCGGCACGAGTTTCTCGCCGTGGTGGATGAACATCTCCGTGGCCTCCAGCTCGGAAGCACCGACTACAAGGATGTTGTGGACATTCTCGGGATCTACTCTGTCATCGGGGATGAGGCACGGGCTGTCCAGATCTTGAAAGAGTCCAGTTCAAGAGAAGTAGAGACGTAAGTTCTAGTCTGCTAATTTTTTGACGACGTTTACGGCATTTTCGAATTCCTCTGTAGTTTTGAGTAATTTGGTGATCAGCTGCGTCTTCTTTTACAAATAACAGAGTCGAAAGGAATGAAATGAGAAGTGCCGTCTTAATCATCAATAAACATACCTGCTATCGGATCTTCCTGCTTTCATAGGTAGTCATCTCTATAGTAATACCAACTAACCAGACAATCATGGCCAGTTACTCCCATATAAAATCCTGCGCTCGCATATAATCTCACGTAGGTAATAATATCATGGTGCGTATCAACAATTTATTATATCATATTTAAACACCCGTATCTGTATTTATATACGATGAGCACTGGTACTCATAGAGATAGGATAGAACTAAGTATTCGTACACAGAGAGACAGGATAGAATTAAATATTTGTACACAGAGAGATAGGAAAAAAATTAAATATTTGTACACATAGCAATAGGTCTCATACCACATATATCAAATGGACTCATAAACAAGCATTATGTACGATATACAGATTTTTTCGTATAAAAAGATATTCCATGTATCGACTTGTTATATTGTTCCCTTTTTGCTTGGATAGAAATAGGTGATCACACAACGAGACATCCCTTGCGCCTCCATATATAGCGATAAATATTCATGATGTAGACTTAGGTAAGTATAGCTGGATATCTAGCTTTATTTATTTTCTATCGTTGTCTATACTTCTTCATATATACAAGATATTCTTGATCGCTTATGTTTGATCGTATCTCCATATAATGTGCGCTTACCGTTTACTGTAGCTCATCACGAAAAAAAATTTCAAGGCGAGTAGAGACATAATAGGACTATCATGACCAACTCTATTGCGCTTGACCACTATCATAATACATCATACGCCTCATATATATATACATTGACGATGGCTTGTGATCCCTTTCTTTCGGATGTGTCGACGAAGAGAAATAGAAGCAAAAGAAAAACACATTCAGTAGTGCAGTCGAAGAAGAAGGCGAGAAATGACACTCGATCAACTTCCGTATCAGACGAGGAGATCTCGGATGTGAGTGAATCTGGCGACGAACAGGGCAATGTATCGTTTGATGAGTCACCGGTGCATACTGCTGAAGATCTGGAGTCTGACGAGGAAGAAGAATTTGAACAGGAGAACCCTGCTGATAAGCGTCGTCGTCTTGCTAAGCAATACCTCGAGAACCTTAGACAAGAGGTTGGAGAATACGATTTCGATGCTAAGGATCTCGATAATGAAATCATTTCCGAAAGACTGAAAGAGGATGTTGCAGAAACTAAGGGTCATATTTACCGTTTTATCGCTGATAACTTACTTCTTTCCGACGTGAAACCACAGATTGCCCGAGTTGGTTCTAAGGCCCTTACAGGCATCTCAGTGCGATTCCCATATGCATATACAGTTTCTAAAGATATTGAACTGGTGAAATACGACATCAGAGATTTCTCCAGAAAACCCCTTAGAGTTAAACATATAAAAGGTGGAAAACGTTTTACTGATGTCGATACGGAATCAGCTCGCAATGGCCACTGTGACGAACTTCTCTCCGTCGCTGCCTCTCCAGATGGGAAGTGGGTTGTTACGGGCGGCCGTGATAAGAGAATTATTGTATGGAGCACTGAATCCCTAGCGTGTCAACGTGTTTTGGAAACCCGTGATCGCCGTGGTGAAATCATGGGCCTTGTATTCCGCCGTGGCTCTGACGAACTCTACGCTGCCTGCGCTGACCTCAAGGTGAGAACCTATAAGATTGGCCAATTAGCACAGCTAGAAATTCTCTATGGTCATCAGGATACAGTAGTGGACATTTCTGCATTGGGCCAGGAACGGTGTGTAACGGTAGGTTCGAGAGACCGTTGTGCCATGCTATGGAAGATTGCCGAAGAGACAAGGCTTACATTCAGAGGTGGTGAAATAGAGAAAAAGAAGGGTAAAAAGAGCAAGGACAAAAAATCCGCAATAGATGAAGATCAAATGGATCTGGATAAACACGGAAAAGAGGAGAACTTCTTTGCAGAGGGTTCCATTGACTGCGTTTCCATGATTGATGATTCCCACTTTGTGACTGGCTCCGACAATGGAAGCATCTCTCTTTGGTCCCTTGCAAAGAAAAAACCACTATTCATTGAACACAACGCCCATGGGCTACAGCCTGAACTCACACCCGAGAAGGCATCCGGTGAAGCTGATCCTACAGAAAGAGCATACCAAGTTCCCGAACAGCAGCCTTACTGGATCACAGCTGTTCATGCTATCCCATATTCTAACGTATTTTTCTCGGGCTCGTGGAGCAGTACTATCAATGTATGGAAACTTGATGAGAATTTGAGAGGTTTCACGCTATTGGGTACACTTCCTAACGCAAGAGGAATAGTAACGAGAATAGACGTTGCAGAAAACGGCTCCCGAGGAAAAGAAAGTCTTCGTGTTCTAGCTTCACTTTCAAAAGAGCACAGACTTGGTCGCTGGATAAATACCCATGTCGAAGGCGCACGTAACAGCATATACTCTGCAATAATCGATCAGCAGGTTCTACGGGGGTAAAAATAACCCCTTGCATTCACATGTGTATAGCAAAACACAAACAATGTTGCATTTATAAAAGATAATTTAGTTGAACCGGAATAAAGATCAAGCTATAGGCATTGAACTCTCTTCACTTTAGGTTAGCAAAATATATGTATCTCTAAAGCAAATGTAAAAGGCTTGATATATTATTTAAATCAATATACATTCCATAAAACAGTAGCAGCAAAATCAATACAAAAAAATCACAAGCATAAGACAAAAAGACAGGCTGAAACATAAAAGCTTAGTAAATGTAATAAACTCTGGAACTCCCTGCAAAGGAAACCAGCAATGGAAACAATAGGCTGCATGGAAAGAAATTGTAAATAAAACAAAAAAAGGAGAAAACTAGCTTTAGGTAAGATCCAGCCTCAGGCACATGAACTCTCCATAGATGGACTCAGATGGGGGAAAACAAAGATAAAGACAAGGATGTAATGGACGTCAGCATCGGGAGAGCAATAAACGGGATTATCAAAAAAAGAATACAACTCTAACAAATCAAATCAAAACTTTCAAGAATCAATAAAAATTGATTCAGCAAGAAAAGTTGGATGTATTAAAGTTAGAGTAGAGCACCGAGGATCAGACCCATCACACCGAAGGAGACAGCGACTGGAATATTCTTTACAGCTGCTAAGCCAGTAGATGAGGAGGATGAAGCTTCTGTGGAAATTGCGGAGGTCAAGACAACCTCTGAGCTCGTCAAGGAGGTCAGTGTTGCCGAAGCAGCATCTGTAGTCATTTTCTGGCTGGTAGTTTGGTTTGTGGTATTGTAGAAAGCCGAAGTGGTGTTGGTAACACCAGATGCAATAGCCAAGAGACCGTTAGCCTTCGACAAAGAAATGGAGACCGAGGCAGCAGAGGCGCTAGAAAGAGAAGCCAAATAGGCGGACTCAGAAGCCTGAGAAGCAGAAACGGATGACACACTGGCTACAGATGCTGCAGATTGCTCAGAAACCTGAGAAGCCTGAAGGGCAGAGAGGACTGAAGAGGCACTTACAGCAGAAGCCTGACTAGCAACTGATGCCTCGCTAGCAGCAGAAGCAGCAGAGGCCTCGCTTGCAAGAGAAGCTAGACTAGCAGCGGATGCCACACTGGCAACAGATGCTTCGCTAGCAACACTGGCAGCAGAAGCCACGGAGGCAGCGTATGCGGCAGCGAGAGAGGAGGACTCTTCTGGTGTCAACAAAGTGAATGTAGTGATGAGAGTCGAAGTGTAGGTGGTGGTAGGCTCATCTGCGAAGACAGCAGTTGCCAATGCGAGAGATAAAACGGTGTTCTTGAAGAGCATCACGAGCGGTATTTGGAGGTTATTCAGTTGGTATTTCAAGTTGCTTGATTGTTTGCTGTACGAGCTTCAGGATGTTCTGTTGGGGTAGAAATATTGGAAAAGTATGTAGTCAAACAAACAGTATCGAGCACTCGGAATAGGTTAAAGGAATGACTGGAGTGTGGTCAAGGGAACGTATTTGCGTTGAACTGGTTCTGAACGAAGTGTTGGTAGATGGTGAATGTGTAACTGGTGAAAGAATCTTCAAAAATTCCTCCGTGGCAACTCCAACGAACTGGGGGCTTTTGACGAATGACAACATTCCTCATAGTTGTTGTTATTGGAGTCGAGCCGGAAGTCTTAGCCATGCACCTTGTGCGTCCTTATGCGCAGAGCTTCCAAATTGGGATTTTGAAAACAAGTGGTTACTGTGGAAACTGTACTAAAATCGAGTCATTCCGTGCAAAAGGAGGCCGTTCGCGCATATGTTTGAGCTTTTTTATCCAAATATGTTTCGGGGTTTTCCATATTCGGTCCAAAAACCAACACATCGCGCAGAAATATACATTTGAGACAAATTGTTGTGCTTATATTTTTCTCCTCCGCCCAGCAGGAAATAATAGAAAAACCATACGATCATGGGAACTTCCTATACAACATAAAGATTGATCCCGCTCATCTCCCGAAAAGCCCTATAACTATAAATATGATCGGCATCTTAAATGCCTCGATAATCCACTAAACTTTTGCCTGGGTCCGCGAATTCCATCCTGTTGCGTGCCATGTAAACGGCTACTTCGGGTTGTTTATTTTTCTTTGTTCTTGTCGAGAAGCCCTAAAAAGGTGCCCATAGTAATAATATACCAGCAGTCTTCTAGAAGAGACTGTCCGTCCTTTCCACTGGCTCAGGGTTGGCGTTTTATGTTTTATTAGGTCCTAAGGTGGTGGCTCAATGCTTTGTTCCGTGTGAATCAGTGTGAGCGCCCAGTCTTCTGACCAGCTATGTTCCCCGTATAGTAGTAGCCTTCTATCAGCCCATGGCTAGCTATTATCTTCGTGCAAAGAGTGGGTGGACCACTCAAGGCTATCAGCATATGTTTTTGCTGAGAGGTCAATTGTAAGCGCTTCGTATGATATAAGGCTACGACTTTACGTACTGGCCAAGATTCATGTCTCCTAACCCGCAGGGCTGGTTGTGGTGGTCACAAGACTTTAGCTTAACGCCTCACGTACATACTAAACCTCTCTGCCTATAGCAAATCACGGTCCATATAATAGTAACCTACCCTCTGTTGTAAGGCTGATCCGAAGTTTATTGTGTACGTAAGGCTTTGGTACGGGTACGAAACGCACAAGATACAAACTTTTATCACCAGACACGCTCACACAACCATACACCCATTTTTCATACGAACTACTGTCTCAAGTATACCCGCTGTGAACTGTGTATCTCGTATGATATACGCGTATGCTTGGACAGCATTGGAAGCACTTTGTAGTCTCTTTTTGGTTTCGGGACTATACATCTCCTGTTTGATCACTATCCCGAACAAACTTCTCTTCCCCCACCACAAGTGGGCCGGCCATCACTTCAAATGAGCTTGTCACCTAGCAACGAAGTGCGCTAGGTTTTTTTAGTCTCCAGATCTGTAATTCTTCCCTTTTTTAACAATGGGCTAGTGGGTACTCTGGATTCAACCCAGATCTACTCTTGTTTAGCAATCAAATGGAGCAATCCGTTTGAAGATCTTAGGTATCCTCCTTGTCTGCCTCTTATTGGAGAAGCATAGTGCCCCATTGTTCGGCTGGACCAAAAGCCGTGAGCCCCCATCTCCTCGTTACTCTCGATGCACGGCTTGGCTTGTCTAACAGACTGCGCAGCTGGCTGGCCAATATGCGCCTCTTTCTTTTGGGTGGGCAAGAATTGGATTGTGTTTCAGATATCTGCTTCGATTCTCTGCGGTGGATCCTCGCATGTTAAATATGCCGATAAAATGATGGAGTAAACGTGTTCGGATTAGTTCCAACAGAACTCTTGATTTACTCCACCACGTGAATGTCCAAAGGTGAATTTGGCTTATTTAGGGGATAGATTCCTTGCTACTGATATCTTCAAAGATGACTCTATACATCAGAACAATCTTACTAATCTGACCACAGGGAGAGAACCTTAATCATTTATTAAACTATCGTTCCGAAGATCTTGCAGGCTTCGTTTCTATCTTATTTTGTCGTTGTGATCATCTGCTGTCTAACACTAGCTGTTCACGTAAAAGGAACCTACTCGAAATTATGTCACTCGGCAAAAGTTTGAGCCCACAAACATATGGTATAGTTATTGATTTATGTCTTTAGATCTAACAATCTCATACAAGTAACGCACGACCCGTACGTCACTTCCTTTCGAATGTGCCAGAGGCCAGTAAAAAAACAATTTTGAGGTTTATGGCATTTGATTGTGACCAAATCTTTCAGTTAGAGTTGGCGCTATGTTGCCGTTTGGCTGGCTGTCAAGTTGCTCCATAGTTCTAGCCGTTATAAGCAACCTAAGTCATTGTCAGCTGAGTTTTGTAATACTGAAGATTCTCTTTTCTCGTTAGGACTTTAAAAGGCGTTACAGAAAATTTTGCTAACTTTGTGTTTTGTGGGTTGTATGTAGTTCTTGATTTTCATTCCTATTGCAAGGGCACATGAATTTTAGTAAACTGCGGCAGGCTTTCCAAAAAAGAGAATCTGTATAGTGTTCTATAAGGAGTCTGGGTAATACTTTTACGAATCGGTAATTTCAAGTTTTTCAATGCCGTCTCCAGAAGTTACCTCTTCTCGTCTATGACCTTGGCGTCGTAATTGTCTCCGTGTCCGCTCCCGGCACCTTGGGGAAGCTTGGCGTAGCCGTTAAAAATCCTACCATCAAAGAGGCACCAAACTGTATGTTCGTTACGCACCCTGTCTTTCTCTCCGCTGCTAACAATAGCCTTTGTTCTGTAAGTTCGCTAATATCTATCGACTTGTCATAGACAATTCTGACCCTCATATACTTCAACACTCTGTATAGGGTCGCACATACAAACGGCCATTTCATACGCTGTGCAGATGATGTCACGAGCTTTTTAGCTAAGCAAGCATGCTATTAGGTCTCAATTAAGTTGTTTACTGTAAATGCCTGTTGTTCTTAATGCAAAGGATTTGAAGAGTTTCTCTGTTCATCTTGCTACGTGGAAAATGCATCTCAGGCGCTTCATGTGAAATGAATTGTGGGGTAAGACACCAATAGCCCTCTATAGAGTTCCGCGATTTATCAACTGACTTACTAGCAAACTGTAATTGGGCAGTCTCAAGGGGCTTTCAAGTAACGTGTCGTATGTTTTTTACTCTCATGCTCACCTATGGCCAGCAATATAAGGGAGAACGCCAGTACTGCTGAAGAATCACGGGTTAGCACATATTCCAAGGTTTGAAGGTGGAAGACTAGATATAATAATACACTTCTACTGGGCTCTCCCTCTTGCTACTGGCCTCAGGAGTATTCGGATGAATAAAAGTCTCCACAAAGATTACGTAGCCTTGTTTTCGGTCGGGATATCCGGCAATTGTCTGCTTGGCGTAAAAAAGCGGCACTTCCATGACTCCATAACTCAAATAGAGTTATGGTTGGATCAACAGGAAACCAAAGTCGTCTAAAACTCAGGACACTCACTGCACGGTGACCAGACAGTATCCCTAACTCGTTGCGGTTCGCAAGGCACTTCACCCTGAAGTCCCAACAAGAGAGTCTAGGCAAAATGCCGCATATACGAGACCAGTATGCCCGGGTTTATGAGGCTGGATGTGCTCCAGCGTTCTGTTTTATCGTTGCCTATTTGCATCGTTGCCTATTTGCATCGTCGATCCGGTTTCGATTGTTCGGCACAACGGTGTTCGAAAGTTAGTGGACCTACGTCACACATAAAACACTACTTCGTAACTCTGTAATTCTCTAACTCTGTAACACTGCGAATAAAGCTAAAGCTCACTGTTATTCGGCCGTTGAAAGATTAACTCTGAAAATCATTGTCTTCTATCCCTTCTTCCGGTGCATAACTTCAACTACTCGCAAAAAAGTTGCTCTCACTTGTAATTCCTTCTACCACATAGAAACAGCTGGTGTAATGTACAGCAGATAACGTCATCAGCGAGAACGATAGCGAGCTCAGACTCGGACAATTTCATCGGAAAACAACGCAACCCCCGTGTAACCCGACTCTACAGCACACCTACATATCATGTGGGTAACACAAATTCCAATTGTTGGCTGCTGCGCCATCGATGACCCCTTCTCTCCTCACAATCTCCGAGGCCTGCATCCATATCACCCTTGCTCCACGTGAGATCGTCAGTAACAAATAAAAACCAAAATTCCCCACAAAACTCGTTTGATGCTTCAGCATAATTGTGTATCTACATAGGGCATGCATAGCTTATTGTAGCCTTTGAAGAATCACGCTATCCTTGCCTCCCTGAAACTTGTTAGTGCACAATCAAGCCTCATAGATAACACTCCTGCATCTCGAAAGCTGGAATGACGCATGGGAAATAAGGAACACCCGCACACCACAGTGGTTTCATTTGCAACACATTGGCCCGGTATCTATGTGAATGTTGCTAAACTACCCGTATATAGCTGTTGGGTAGCCTAATAAGCATTTACGAACGATCGTAGGGAGTGCAAGTTTTTTTTTTCGTTCTTGAAGATGATTTCTCTGAAGAGCGGTTATACGGCGGCCCTCAACAGACCAGGAACACTCCATTTTCAACATTTCAACGTTTCAGGGATAACCATTAAAATTATTAAACGATCTATATCCTAAACATTATGGATGCATAATCATACTGGTTTATCGGTATTCTCGCCACTCTGAGAAATCCCTGGTGGGAAGGGACCCAGGCTCTAAGGCGTCAAGCAGCATCTGCAAGGGTAAGTGTTTGTGTGCTTGCTTAATTTCAATGCTGCACTAGCATACATCTCTCTCTATCCTTCTCCTGTTCCTGTTACCATAACTGCCTCATTTCAGCTCTTTTAGCTTTTCCGTTTCGCCTTTCTTCTCCAGCGTTTGCCTGCCTATTTCATCTTCATGCGTACTACTTCTGTTTCACGCTTTAGTCTTTTTTCCTTCTCTTGCGCATACACACATATACAACACCAATCAACACAACACACACACACACAAAGAATTCACAATTGCTGCCTCATTTCGCTCTTCTCAGTTGTTTCGCTAGTTTTTTGCAAATTTCAGTAAAGTGATGCCTATTTTGTTGACTGCAGAGAACATGGAGAAGCGTGTCAACAAGTTCGTGCATTGTTGCAGTTTATTACCTGTAGCTGCGTCGCACGAAATAGCGACCAAACGTGATTAAATCGAGTCAACGAGCTTGGACAGGTCTAGACATTATTTACACAATAACCATTTCTCGGATTCGGAGAACCCTCTTCAACGCTCGATAAGATACTGGATGTTTTTCCGATCACCCAGTTCATGCTGACTGCTAGTTATGCTGGTCTATGTATACAGCAGGCAACCGAGACATGAAACTGTCCAAAGAGTTAAGACCCCAGCACACGGTCATTGGGCATCCATTGCAGCCTTAGTAGGATATACGACCAATTACAACGAGGAATACGTGTCACATACTGCAGACACGCGATGCAAGAGTCTGCCTACCAGCTCGCTCTCATTATCAGTGTGGTTTCGTGTACCCACACTACGCATCGCGTATACACATTTGAATGCCCTATAAAGGCCAGGCGCGCTTGGCCCGGAGAAACGATCCCGGCGGGCAACAGGTCCCAGGACCTCAGACCCTGATTCTTACCCATAATATCTCCTTCGAGTGTTTTTGGATAGACCTCTCTGCAGCATTCTTTTAAGAAACCCATGTTGTTCCTTTTTTATTTTTATTTTCCGGATTTCTTGGGGCTCTGTTGCAAAGTGCGATGAGGCAAACATCCTGTGCTCATTCCACAAAAGCGCTCTTTCTAAAACCCGAAACTTGGAAAGCTACAAACTTCCAACAGCAAGCGTCGACCTGCCGGGCTGTAGTATACCCCCTGTAGATAGATGAAGAGTGCTGCTGAAGGGCCTAAGGGCCAGAATAAAGACAGTGTCATGCACCTCTTCCTACCTAGACGTCACCTACCCTAGCGTGCGCGGGGAGCCTGGAAGAGCGAGAATTAATACGTGTGGAATGCATCAAAAACCCGACGACGCACACGTAAGATGTAGTCATTGACGAAGGATGGTAGTATAAGCAAGGGGAGAGGAAAAAGAAAAACGAGACCTTATGTTTGCCCCCAGGAAATTGGTTGCACAAAAGGTCAACTTTTTCTCACTGTTTCTGTGCGCTTTTGCTGTATGCTACCTGAAATATGGCAGTCCACATCTCTGCTGCAATGCAAATTAGAAAAGAAAAAAAAATATATGAGAAGAGTAAGGGTTCGTAAGAGGCTTACATGGGCTCAAGCAAGCAAGGTGAGCACACAGGTCGCAGGCCGCTATGGAGCTCGGAAGTAGGCGTAGGCCGGAGGCCTTTTATAGACTCCTTAGAGATCCTCCGGGGATTCTCTGAAGGACTTTGTGAAGAAGGAAAGTTCCCAGCAGCCTTTTTTGCGCCCCGTCCAGTCTCCGGCTGTGTAAGTGGATCTTCATTATTCTTTAGAAGCCATTCTCCATGTGAACGGCGAACCTCATTACATACAGGTCCCAACGCTCCCTCGTTAACAGTGGACGGCAACGAGGGTTTGTTGAGCCGACGAGATGGCTTGCCCACACGTTTTTAGTTGTTGAGTACTTGCCTAGTTACAAAGAGACGGACTCATGACCGGATATGGCCAAAGCGACACCTCGCACAGCATTGTGACTCTGGAATGCAAATACATTAAACCCCCGATATGGACGTATATCGAGATGAAACAAACGGCCCGTGGTTAAGTCGATAGGAAACAAAGGGCTGAAAGGCCTGCCTTCGCAGTCGCCGGAGCAGCCGGCTGCCGCATCAATAATCCCAAGCTGCGTGTCTTGTCCTTGTTCTGCAGCGTTCCACCGTGAGGCCACAAGGACAAAGGAATCTCCCCCACCCGCACGATTCAGTGCGTCAACGAGACGGGGAGCGATGCGTGTGTGGATGGACCAAGAGCTACGCGGACTCTGTCAAGGAGCCCATCAAAGCCGCCTCCATAAAATAACCGTGAGTAATAATGATAATAATATTATTATTAACTATTCAATATTATTATTATTAATTATACATTTTTAATAATAATAATGGCCAGGATATTAATAATTCCTAATAATATTAAGACTCAGAGAGGTATTTCATGCATACAACTCTATAATATCAAAGGAGTCTTCCGCAAGCGACTGGGGCAACGAGGGTGCCACCCACCCATCTCCGTTGCCCGCTAAACGGAATGCAAGAAAAGGGAGGACTCCCACAAAAGAAGAACATACGTAGCGGCTAATCGCCGGAGCCCGGGCCAGCCCCAAAACCCCTGGGACGCACGCATGTACGTCGTACAGATCCAAATCTGTGAAAAGGCCTTTGCTGGAAGTTACGAGGACTGTAGAAGTTGCAAGTTGGGGAGGGAATTGAGTTTTGGGATGGGTTTTAGCAGCAGGGGGGTAAAGCCCGGGCGGCGGCGTCCAAAGGTGTGTCCCATGACGCGCCGCTGCCGGCGCCCGCTGTTTGTCTTTGGGCAATTGTCCCGTCATGGATGGTGCATAACATTGCGCAAAAAGAAACGGCACAGGTGGGGCCCTTTGTGATTTTGTGCAGATTCCAGCATGAGGGCACGTCTTCGTCCTTGGGTTGACATGTCCCGCGCGGTTTTGAGGAGGTGCCCATACCCACACGGTGCGGCGCGCGCGCACAAGGTTTTTGTGCGTACGCTACAAGGATTGCGCCAAAACACAAACGCCAGAAGCTGCTGCTGCTGGCTGCTGCTGCTGGCTGCTTCTTCAGATATCCCAAACGTCACTGAGTTGGCGCCTGCACATGAGTTCATGACGCAGAGTGGTGAAAAAAGAAACATCCCCATGCACAGTTTACTGTTCTAATGCATCAGCGACACTACAGATCTTCTGCATTGTACTGTCAGCTGTGCAATTGTCGAATTCCTTTTGGACTTTATTAACTTTTTTGTCTACGCGCATCATCGGGATCTCGATAATGGACATTCGGCCCACCGGTATTTATAATACTTTGGTTGCCCTCCGCACCACAGCCTGAGCCTCTTCTCTCTCTTTCTGCTAAGGACAACACACACACAAGACAGGGCATCGTCAGATATCTACGCCTCCGTGTGCTGTTTAGAGTTTGGCCTTTGGAAACCGGTAAAACTTTCTTGCTCCATTCCTATCCCTTCAAGAGCTTGTTCTTCTTCAACTACTACGTCTTCATCTCAATCGACGCCTCCATCGATCTCCAGCTTCTTGCGCTAAACTTGTATCTCTCTCACTTGTGATTGTGTTTCAAAGACACATATACGTGCACTCAATAGCCGCCGTTCTATAACCTCTGTTTCCTTAAGTCCTCTGCAATCCCACAAACTATGTTCCAGGTCCAGCAACCAATCATGGAGAATAAGCATACCCTTCCCCCTTTATCACATATCATCACCGCCGCAGCAATACCCTTTAGCGGACATCAGCAGCAAGTGCATCAGCACCAACATCAGCAACATCCGCAACAGCAGCAACAGCAACATCTACAACAAATGTATCAGACCCCTTCCACCGATCTAGAGACTCACCGTCAGAGCTCCCTCATAACACCGCCTTCGTCAACAAACTCACCAGTGGAGAAGAAGGATCCTCCCTCGCCTAAGTATGCTTCCCAGCAACCCACTGACCGGTGTACTTGCAAACATGACGGCAATCACATTCCAAGACCGAGAAACGCCTTTATCTTGTTCCGTCAGCAGCATCACCAGTCTGTTCTGGACGAGGGTAACGTTATCAAGACAAATCCGGATGTTTCACGTGAGTTGGGCAAGAGATGGAGAGACTTGTCACCACAGGAGAAGGACTACTGGAACAAGCTTGCGGAAGAGGAGAAGAAGAGACATGCTGAGAAATACCCAGGGTACCGCTACATTCCAAGAAGGTTTGGCAACAAGAAGGGCAGCTGTCCGTACTGTAGAGCAAAGGCTACCATCAAGGCTCAAACACAAGCCATTCAGTCACAGAAGACGGCCTCGATGTACGATTCCCCGGAACAAAAGAATAAGCTGAGACCATACACACCAACATTAAGTGAAGAGCGTGCCATTGCTCAAAGCTTCCTGAATCTGAGAAACCAGCCCCAGCCAATACAGGTATACCCAAGACAACCGCAATTGTATTATCAACAATACCCTTCTGCATACGCCCATCCACATCCACAAGGACAACTGCAGCATCATCAGCAATCTCACCCACATCCTCCACAATCGAGTTTCATCCCACACAACAGCCCAATACCTTCTATGGGGTATGTTGCTGCTAGTGCAACTTCACTAAATATGGCTGTGGTGGAGGCCAGACAGGAGGGTCCTTCAAGGTTACAACTTCCACTAATTGCTGCGGCAGTGGAATTGAGTACGCCCACAAGCTCGGAGAAGTCTAAGTCCTGTTCTATTGCTAGTTTCCTGAATTGACGGGACACCTCTACCCGTGCTTCCGACAGTTTTCTCCGCGTCCTGGTCTCGAATCTCCAATTCTCATCATATTTGCTATGTTTCTTAACGCCTTTGTGTTTTACGTTTTGCTTGGGTTTTTTTCTGCATCTGTTATATTTTGTTGTTTGTCTTTCCCATCTCAAAGACGCTTTATGTTCACTTCACTTCTACTCGAGGCGGTTATCGCTATCCTTACTTTCCGTTCTATTAGTTACATCTACACATGGCTGTAGCGGGTCATTGTTGTTTTTGCATTATTTATTGTCCGTGTGAGTTGGTGCTTGCGTGCTTGCCTTTAAGGTTTGTTCTCAGTTCTCGAGCAAAATGAGGCTTCACAGGCATTGAACTAGAAACCCGGACAGGAAACAATAAATACTATTATCTTGTGATTTTAAGGTCTGTACCGTTACATTGTTCAAATTCTCCAGTTTCTGGAATTTAAAGTATTTTAGCTTTCTTGTAGCGTCATTACTTTAGCTTTGTTTGTTCGGCATTTCTCCCAAATTTGGCTTCGCTGTACAGCTTCCCTCTACTGGGCTTTTGTCTCATTGCCGTGTCCATTTAAACCTTGTTTTATCCTACGATTTAACCTTGTTCCCCTGCTACATGTAGCCTTGCTGTTGGGTTTGACAGTGACTCTCACTTCGGGCTTTCCTATTTGAATTTGCTCGTTCCGTCTGGATTTGGTCTCTGTACTCCTACACTTCACATGTCTCTGTTTATAGGGATTCTTTTCTTCCCGTATGGCAGAGTGGAGTCGCAAAAGAGAGCTATTTGAACAGTCTTTATACGAACCCAAAGTCGTGATAACGTTAAGTACACATTGGAGTCGCTCTCGGTTCTTTTTTTCTCAAAATAATCGCATGCCACTCTGTGCGGCTCAACCGAGAAGAATAGTAAGGATGATAAAACAAAGAAGACAAGGGTTCACATCAGGCAGAGATGTTTATTCTATTGTCTCGACTTCCCTGGCTGTACTTCTTGCTGCGTCCGTCTACAGGCTAACCAACGGCTCCGCTCGTTGTTCCCTTAAATGGCGGTGCTGTGAAAGTACAAAGAGAGTCGGGAATCACGGCGACGATCCAGACTCAGCGAGATCTACAAATTAAAGAAGTTGTAAGTTGCAGTGCATGTGCGGAAAATGCATGAATACAAAGAGCCGAGGAGTTTATCAGGATAGGACTGTGTATATATATTTATATATATATCGCTATATATGTTCCATGAGTTAACAAACATAAAAACGAGTCGTCCCATGTAGCCATTTTATCTATATCTATATATATCTCTCAATGTACCAATATGTGTGAATGTGTATAGTATATGTATAAATACTAACTGTAAACATTCACACAATTGGCGAACAAACCACACCGCTCCTTTTCTATTGTGCTGCTGCGCCTTGCTGAGGTTGGTATTATGAAACGCGCATCTCCCGAGACGCAGGTTAAGCATGCGTAAACCTTAATAGCGAGGGGGGAAAGAAACAAGAGCAAGTCTCGTTAGATCGAACAGCTATAAGAAGAATATGGAGTCACATATGTGTATACTGCTCCCCCCATCGTAGCTGGGCACCTTCTTGCGGTCTTCCGATCTCTCCGTGGTGTTAGAGTTTACAGGATGTGTGTACCAGAAACAAACACCACTGTATTCAAAGTTTAGCTTGCCTTACAGGAGAATGCAGCAAGCTGTAAAATACAGAGCAACCTACAACGAAGAAAAAAACAATGAACCATTGGGGCAGAGTGTTAGCTTTCTATTCACTAAGTCTGGCCTCAGACTTGTACAGGCAATAGAATTCATTGCATTCCTGGTTTCGACATGGGGTCGGGAGGAAGAAGGAAGAAAAATTAAGTCAGAAATGAACGAAAGGTTGAACTGGTAAGCTTACTTACGTGTTTGGAACGGGTGGTGTGTTATTCCGACGGGTTATGAGGCTGACAGGGACAATCCAACGGAATCGCACATGCGTATCAAATCCTCTAAAGCAAACAAGCCTGGTTGTTTGTTTGGAAAGTATCCGCAACTGAGCTTTATCCGTTCCTTGCTGGTGGCTGTATTAGTGATAGATTAGTGTTCTAGGTTGAGTAGGTTGAGGTTTGCTCTGTATGTCTCGTGTCCCTTGTATAACTTCCACGGAGGAAGAAGTTACGCAAGGTTTGTGCAACGCCCCGCATGACTAAATATAATCTGTGTCCGCACACACCTTACAGAAATCAAAATTCAGACAGGGGCGGAGCCAAGATCGACATAGTCATTTTCTTTCCCTCACATACAACGTGAAACGAGCGGATAAATAGCAGCAAAACGTTTTTTGAAGCAAACCATGGAAACGAAACCAAGACGAATAAAGTGAAACAATGCGAATAAACGGTTATTTTAAAAGGAAAAGAAGAATAGAAAACAATCAAGACGGTACACAATGGGAAACCTCTCCTGTGGCATAGGTTCTTCTTAACACCCTCACTTCAGTCACGGAAGCACCTTGACCTGTGCATTCATGCTGTCCTGCTGCTTTTCGAGGCTTGCGGTTTTATGTCTCCTTCTACTATGATATTCTGTTTCTACGTTAGCTAAACTACTAAGGCCAATGCTACTATGTTAGCTATGTTGCTATGTTGCTATGTTGTGATGTTGTGATGTTGTGATGTTGTGATGTTGTGATGTTGTGATGTTGTGATGTTGCGATGTTGTGCCTGCCTATCGGGCAAAAGAACAAAGAAAAAAAAAACATGCTCCTTGTCTCTTTGGTAAAGCAAGTTGTTAGGCGGACTTTTTTTTACCAATCCTAAAATGCGGAACTGTGCGGCTTTTGCTTTGGTTCTCTCGTCTGGCGGCTCAATAATATATTCAGACTCGTATTTGCTACGGAGAAGATGAGAAGAGATTCTTGAAAGGTAGGCGCTGAAGACGACCTCATTCTCAAAATCACACCCATTAAAAGAGATCTTCAGTAACATTCGTAACTTCTTCGGCGTCTTCTTATGGATGTAAAGCCTAGACTTTCTTTTTAACAACCAAACGCTCATGCACATGATATTGCCTAACATCCATTCAAAGCTGGGGCGGCATGAGGGAAAAAAGAGGACTCGCAAGAAGCTAAAGCATCACATCACACATAGGCATATACACATGATCACGCGTAGACGTACAGACATACGTTGAGGCCAATATAGCACATTAACCCCCTAACACTTACAAGAGGTGAGGGGTCGTAGTAAGGGGAATAGCTGTACCTGAGATGCATTACCTCATGGGAGATCCTTCTTATTTTCTTTTCTTAGTAAGACTTGCGTAACCAGAACAATCACTTGCTCAGCATGTTTCTAGTCAAAAAAAAAGAAACGCCAGGTCCAAGGCTAGTAGAATCAAACTAATGAGATACACAAGTCGTATAACTGATGTATCATGTAGAGTTGGATTAATGAGATATATATCAAGTAGAGTAAAAATAGCTTGAGACCTAACGTTCGGTGTAGGGGCAATTGCAGTTAGGTTAGAGAGAAACCCACGAGAAGTCTGGAAGAGTGCCCTTTCTATCTTTCAATTGACGTACGAAATGCTGAAAACATCAATGATATTTTCAAATGAATTTCGGTAGCCTTCTCATTGAAGATTGGAAATTCATATTGTGTGTTGTACTCATTGCTTCTATATTTGTCCGCACCCAAAATATAGGTGTTATTTGTTCCGTTTTGCAGCACACCAGATTCGAACGTGATGTCCCCTCCCCCCGACCTGGGGAAGCGTGGCCAGCCGTCGTCCAAAGCAGCACCTACGCAGATCGGACCGCGACGAAGAGCTAAGCCCAAAAGAACCATAACCACGCTTTGACCGCAAAGGCTTAGAACTGAAAAGATATACACTCTGGCAATACATCCATCCATCCTGGCACTATAAAAAAGTGACTATTACCACTCAGGTCCCATTATTGGCTCACAAGTTTTGCGTATGTTCACCAAACGATTGCAAAAAATCCTAGTAGTGGGATCGGCGGTTTTATGTATAAGTATTGTGGGTGTATTCCACCAAAACCCGGACTACGTTCGAAATGTGCACGAGGCCATCAAATCCCAAGATATGAGCTTGGAGGAGATACGAGATCATCTGCAGTACTACCAGTCTCTTATGGCTAACTATACATCCTCCTTCTATGAGGATATCGTCAGTACGAAAGGCGGCGATAACGGCCTCAGTAATAATCTAGCCCAGATCGAAGCACTCATGGGCCCGGCATTCGAAGTTGGCTCA
Organism: Petasospora xishuangbannaensis; assembly: GCA_030585085.1. Classification (NCBI taxonomy): domain Eukaryota; kingdom Fungi; phylum Ascomycota; class Saccharomycetes; order Phaffomycetales; family Wickerhamomycetaceae; genus Petasospora; species Petasospora xishuangbannaensis. Next base: position 737,014 of record JAJMBV010000001.1, on the reverse strand, counting down.
CATACACCTCAGAATGTACTGGACAAGAACAAAAAGTATTACAAGGAACTGACAGATAAGCAAATTGATGAACCTAAGGGTCTAAAGTTGACAAAGATCGGGGAGATGAGCGATCCGTCAAAGTACAAGAGGGAAAATGCCACATTTGTGTCGCTCGTGAGGAATGCCGAAGTCAAAGGTATTGTTAGCACAATCAAGCAGATTGAGGATACCTTCAACAGTAAATATCACTACCCATATGTTTTTCTCAACGACAAACCTTTCTCCAAGAAGTTCAAGCAAGCAGTGAAAGAAGCCACTTCCTCGGAGTGCTTCTTTGAGCTAGTCGACTCCAACGACTGGGACAAGCCGAAAGATATCGATGCACTAAAAGAAGAAAAAGGAATCAAGTATTTAGAGGAAAAGGGCGTCGGCTATGCTCGAAAGATATCATATCACAATATGTGTCGCTATTATTCCGCTAAGTTTTACAATAATGAGAGACTCAAACAGTTCCGCTACTATTGGCGTCTCGAGCCTAGTACGAAGTACTTCTGTGATATCGACTACGACGTTTTCAAGTTCATGAGTGATAACAATAAGATTTATGGATACGTTTTAAATCTTTATGACTCACCTGATTCTGTTAAGTCACTTTGGCCTGTTACTCTCGAGTTCTTGTCTTCTCACCCGCAATACCTCCACCCAAACGCGGCAACGACATGGCTCAGAGAGAATCTACAAAACCCTCAGAACTTTCAAACCGCTCAAGGTTATTCCACTTGTCATTTTTGGTCTAATTTTGAGATCGGTGACATGGACTTCTTCCGTGCTGAAGCCTACTCCTCATGGATCAAATTTCTTGAGAATTCTGGTGGATTTTACTACGAACGTTGGGGTGATGCACCCGTTCATTCAATAGGTCTGGGCCTATTTGCTGATAAGCAGCAAATACATTGGTTCAGGGATATTGGATACGAGCACTTCCCATACACAAATTGTCCGGTGAGCCCAAAATGCCATGGACGTTGCAGAGGAGGAAAATTTACAAAGTGGTCAAACTTAGACGACCAGAACTGTCAAGCTACTTGGTCGTTATTTGAGATGACAGAACAGGAATTAAACTACTACTGATCATTTTAGACTGTCCAAGTTTTTTTAGAACACTAAAAATAGGTAAACGAAAGTGCTTATTTTGCATCTCAAACGTGAAGAAAATGATGGTAATTCCCTATTGTTAAGAAATTCAAAGAAGATCGAAGTTCTCTGACGGGCTTAGAAGAACGTAGAAGCCTTCTCCAAATCATCAGCATTCAAGAAATCTGAACCAGAAGCAATAATCTGTCTCCACACAGAATTCTCGGTCTGAACAGGCCACCAGTTGGTATCCCAGATTCTAGTCATACAGTCAGCATTGTGCGCATTAGAAATTGTCTCGTTCAACCGGGCAAACTGTTCATCCGTCAAACCAGTTGGGGCAATTTCGGACTTGTCCTTGATACCCAAGATGCCAGCAAGTGAGCCAGACGCAATTGGGTTTAGAGTGTATGGATAAGAGTCATTCAAGGATGCCAATGGACCATCAAAAAAGTAATCGCGTGTTTTCTGCGAAGAAACGTAATCGTATGGAGTGTTACCGGTACCAATGACGGTAACTGGACCGTAGTTGATGTCACTACCATTGAAAGAAGTCAACCATTCCTTCTCCCTCAAAGGCTCCAATGCGGACTCAACGTATGGCCACGTGATGTTTCCATTGGTTTTAATGTCGACAAAGAGGTATAAAGTGGCACTGGAGTCTGTATCGAACACACCGTATGCCGAAGTTTGGTTCTTGGTGAAGGAGTTGGCTGGGTTGGCCTGTGTAAGGATTTCGACTAGTGGATCGATGTAGAGATTCTCAAAAGTTCTCTGTGCACCCAAAGCAGCATCATGATGTCCAACATACAACACGTCGTCACCTTCAAAGTGCCAGACATCGGCCTCAACGGACTGGACACCATATGAAAGAGCTTCATATAATGGAACATCTCTCCAGTAGTCGTTGTGTGAATGGATTTTCTTCACGAAGATGTTTCTAGTAAAGTCAGAAGAGTATGTCGTCTTTGAACTACCCTCAAGGGCTTCGAGATATTGTTGAATTGGAGCGGCACTTGCCAGTGCAATAAGAGCTACAAGAGTGATTCTGGAAGTCATCGCGATTTACGGGTAGAATGTTTACTTACTTATTATTAGTGTAAGGATGATGGTAACAAAAAAGAGATGTTGTCTAATCAGGGGGAAGGATATCTTATATACCCGTGGAGGTTAGAGCAGTCGAAGCTGTTTTATGATACATTTCTCCGAGCAATATGCACATGGTACGGAGCGATCTGCATAATGAGATTTAATAATTACTCGCGTCGAGGGCCCACGTTCCCCTGAGTTTTTGTGTCACCCCCCCCCCGTATACCGCGTAAGGTGGCCTACGCTTAGTCCGCTTACAGGGCACCATGGAGACGCATATTGATAATTTACTGCTATTAGACAAATTATGTTTGAGGAGTTACTAGAGGTCTTAATTAGGCTGTTTATGTTACTTAATTAAGAGAATTAGTTCTTCCAATATGCAATTTGTGGAATGCCAACAATCTCGGATAATGTATAACGGATACTTCCTAATTGGGTTGATCAACGCCCCAATCTCCGCCCAGGTCTCTACCATAGATGCATATTTCATTTCGTTTCATTTCTCTAGCCTGTCGTTCTGTCTCAACTATTTCTTGTTTAGCATTCAAATCAGCCAATAGGATGACTCTCCTTTCCTATCTCACTCTTCAAAGTCATATTCCAATTATCGAAACACTATTACTCTTGCTCTCATGAGAAGTACTGATCCGCCCACCGTTTCAACAAGAGTTTTTCGCTTTCTGTCTTTCTTGGGCCCATCCGAGGTTTTAGCTCCTCATTCCCGCGAGCCGTTGTTGTTGCAACCACACGTAGTTTATTCATAGAATTGGAGCTAAGGTTGTTTGGGAGAGACGAGATGCCTTTTGGATCGGTCTTCTGTATCAGTATAGCAGAGAATTTCTCAAAGAATTTTACAATTAAAGACTCTTCTAGCTCCTGAAGAAGAAGATTAACATGTTCGAGTTTAGCTTTCTGCACATCGTCTTGGTATTCGATAGAATTCAAAGTTTCTAGAAACAATGCAATGATTCGGGATTTTGTCAATGGTTCTGGCGGTGATGGTGTAGTGCATGCCTTGGCTCGCTTTGGTACCTTAAGTGGAGACATCTGGAGTGATGTCTCTGTATTTAGTTTGTTGCTATTCACCTTAAAGCCTACTGTGCTTGAACGGATATCATCACTTGCAGCGTACTTCAAAGGGCTCTTTTTCGTTATGATTACCTCTGATACTTCCTCAATATTATCACTGCTGTCTTCAAAATCAAAAACAATGCTTTTCTCTTTATCCCGCACTATCTCGTCCATTATTGTAGGAACATAGTGGCGTTTCCTCTTGTTGATATCTTTTGAATTTGTCAGCTCCCATGTCTCTCTTCTCAGAATCAGCTCTATCAGAGATGACTTTTTACCCGCCCACGATATGAAACGACTCTTTAACAGCCGTTTGGCGCTGGGTCTAGAGTTTGGATTCATTTGAAGACACTGTCTCACAAAATCCTTGAAATCATCAGAAAATTCTTCTCCTTCCAAGCGTGGTGGCTTGTTTTCTGGGATTTGAAATAAGACCTTCATTGGGGGAATATCAGAGTGTGGTGGTTTTCCCGTGGCGAGTTCGATCGCCGTTATTCCAAGAGACCATATATCAGCCATAAAATTATATTCTTCTTCCAGGATTACTTCTGGAGACATCCAGTAGGGTGATCCAACAAAGGTGTTCCTTCTGGAGAGGTTATTGGACAACTGTGTGGACACACCAAAGTCAGCAATCTTGACCTCACCTTGCTTGTTGAGCAGAATATTTGCCGCCTTGATATCTCTGTGGATTCTCCCGTTATCATGAAGATAACAGAGAGCAAGCAGGAGTTCCTTTAGAAGGATGGCTATGTATTTCTCTTTGATCGGGCCTGGCGAAAGAAGATCCATACAGGAGCCTCCATCCAGGTATTCCATGATGATCCAGAGTTTGTGGCCCTTGACAAAGCATCCATGGTATCTCGTAATCTGCTCTAAATGGCACAGACTCAGGATCTTGATTTCCTTTTGAAGGTCTTCAATGTCATCGGTGTTCTCTAGGTCGATTTGCTTAACTGCAACTTCCTTCTTTGTGACCTTGTCAACACCTCTGTAAACAACCCCAAAGCCACCTTTGCCTATCTCCTCGTATAAGTCAAACTGGTTAGCACTGAGATACCTTGTTTGCATGTAGAATTTACTTGTAACTATTGTGAACAGAGTCTATGTTGGTTTGGATTTGTCGCTGTGGTTATATCTTTTGTTGCAACAGTGTACGTGTCAGTGGGTGGTTGTTATTGTCGTTACGTATCAAGGTCTAATCTTTGGACGTTAATGTCGCGTGAGCCTCTTTCAAGTTGAAACAGGGTTGCAGACTTTACGAAAGTATGGATCTAAGCTCTTATGAAACAACACTAGTCGTCGTTGGTTGCAGGTGCTTCGCCCAGAGTGTCTTTGATTTTGTCGTTATCGTCTTGACAGGTTGCGGAACCAGAAGGATGCCGATCTTTTTAGTATGATGTTTGATATTGGCCCCTCACCATAAGGATGATCATCTCCCTTCCACAACAAAGAGTACCGCATACGGTTCTGTAGTCAAAGCCATGTCTTGGTGCTTCCATTTTCGGCCCAAGGTGAGGATCAACAATCATTCCTATTTCGGAAATAGGTAAATAAAAGCAATGTTCGCTTGCGTCCGCGGGCTTTCGCGAATATCACCTGGTTAGTCACGTGACTATGCCTTCTTTTTCTGCTATTACCCGGTGTTGATTGATTGTGTCTCACGAGTAAGGAGACCGCGGAGCGGACGTCTCTCGATGATCAGGGTTTTCTGTAGAGTCGGTTAGAACAGCTCGTCTGTAGAGGGACCACATATAAGTACCAAATACAGCACGGGCCTCTATCAAATACTCAATGGGCCTCCTAAGTAATACAGAAGTACGTTGAACTCATTGACTTTAATGAGGTGTCTTGTAACGAGCGTTTGACTAACAGTATTGGCACAGTTCCTCCAAGCAGCTGCAGAACTCTTTAAAAAGTCCCGGGAGACCAGATCCTCGGTCTACATCACACAGAAACGTCTGACAGCATATAATGAAGTGGAGGGGATGGAAGATTCAAGAAACGAGGTTTCCCGTTTCTTGTCTGACGGCCCGGTCCTAAAGAAGTCCAAGATCACAAAGTCGGAAAAGTCATATCCAATACTTCTAAGGATCACCGACGGTGCCAGTGATAAGTCCAAGAAGAAAAAGATCTCCACACAGGTCCAGTCAGAAAACCTCAGTAAGTTTTGGAGGGAGTACTCGTCTGTTATCAAGTCTGGTGTTGTTGGACTAAAGAAGAAAGGTAAATCTAAGAAGAAGAAGTCTACCAAATAAATCTTATTGCATGTATTTATAAAATTACTCCGGAATGATATATTTACAACGTAATATTAAGTATGGTTATTTAGAAAACATATAATACTGTTTTCTTTATTTTTCATTCATCAGTCATCTCCACAATCAGGTTACCATTAGGCCAAACAGACGGCTCGTTTTCAATAGTGGGGTTCAAAGATGGTGACAAGACAACCCGAGGCATCGGGGAAATCAGCCTGAAATTAAACTGATACTCAAAATCATCAGGTTTCTCAACCCTTTCCGTAGAATTAAGCATTTGCTTCTCATGCAATTCAACAAACGCATAAATCTCCTCTAGAGGAACATCCTTACCAAAGCGTCGAGATACTCTATCTCCATTGCTCATTCTGATAGCCACCCTCGCATACTGATTCTTATTCTCAACAGGTTCTTCGGGGTACAACGTTATCGCTCTCCATTTAAGCCACTGCTCGCTCTTCTGTAGGAGCTCTCTCTCTCTTCTTCTCTGATCAGCTACTTCACGATCTCTCTGGAGTGATGCTGCGTACGCCTGATCTTGTTGTTCTCGCATGAGACGGGCGAGGGCCTGCTCTTGTCTTTCTGACCTAATGGAAATCAGAGTCGGCTCCATCCGTTCAACCTGGCTTGAAAACTTATCTACTAGCTTCTCTGGTGGAATAAGCCCTTGTACCCTTGAGACAACGCGCATAGTCGGTGTTCTAGTTGTTGTGCCTTCTGGTGTTTCTTCAGTATTTGACTTTAGACAAAGAAGGGCAATGAACGGATATTTCGATGCAGCAAGGATATTCGAAACTTGATATGCCTCACTGTCAGTGACGTTTCCACCCCAAACCAGAATATTGTGCTCTTTGAAGAACTTAAGGACACGCTCGTCCAACAAGGTCTCAATTACAAATTCACGAGTATCATCGTTTTCTTCACTGTGCAAATAGACGGCCAAGAATCTCGCATCACGCTTAGCTATATATAAAGCAGAAGTGTACCCACCTTCATAAAAGTCCAGTCTGTTGTCATTAGGATAGTACATGTTGAATTCATTGATGAAGTTTCGGGCAATCTGTGCTGGATCCACGCCTTTCCGTTCTGACCGCGAGCCGTTACGGCTTTGTGAATATTTTTCTGTCAATCTTCTGAATACTGGGAAAATTTTAGCAATGATATAGAATACCACAACTGTGATTTTGTGAAGAAGGAACACGGGTAAGTAGATGATAAGTTGGAGGATGTAGACAGCCTTACTCTTTGGAGTCAGTGACAGAAATGTGCGAGAATTCGAGAAAGCTGTATTTGAAGGAGAGAGATTATGTCCCAAGGACCCGCCAATTAGTGCTATCTTGCGTTTAATGGCTTCGAAGAAGTCATTTACTGCGTTTGAGTTTCTGCGTGTGCCAGACTGTGACCGCGATGCATTGCTTAAAGAATCGTCACCATGAAACGCACCAGGGACAGTAACGCGTCTAGCACTGGAGTTAAGCTGCTCGTTTGCCTCCGGAGAGCTTTCGAAGTACATAACAATAGCAGGTTCGAGGTTCCATTCGCATGCCTGTAGATAAGGTATAGCAGTATGCGGAGGTCCCGGGTAGCTGGTGATAGAAACAAACTGATTCACAAGTTCCTCCTCTTCAGCGGTAAGTGTGTCCATGGCCATTCAGATGTGGTATAAAGCTTTGGAATTGACGTCGTCAAGGATTCTGGGTACCCTAAGATTGTTCCTATACCCTAGTTGAGCAGCAAGTGTGAACAAAGTTTCTGGTGATGGCGGTGGATATGCCACCCTTTTATAAGTGCGCTTAACGGTTTTTCGCGGGTGCATAGACTAATGCTGTCTCTCTCTCTCTCTATCTCTCTCTCTCTCTCTTGGTGTTCTTCTCTCCAAGCCGGTTGACAAGGACTTATAACGAATAGGGCAGTTAAGCAGTATGACAAATACAAATGAACCAGAGTCTTCTAATTCATATTGTTGAACAGAAATATATATTTATGGTTAGGGAACGGTGTGACCTTTCTTGCAGGACCTACAACCCAACCCTGCAAAGTGCAGATAATGAACAGTGTATATCAAGGATGCGTATAAGTCGCTAGGATGAGAGAGTACTCTCATTCTGTAGTTTCCTGACTTGTGATTATCTCATTGTAGCCATATTCTGTCAGTCTCAGAATATAGGAAGTCCTAGATTAGTAGTGGGGAGGCCACGGGGACCTAGGACACCCGTGCAAAAGGCATCAAGCCGTTTGGTCGACTGTCACGTCACCCTAATGGCGTGGCTTAATAAACACTACCAGACCGCATCTGGTAAAACAACATCTAGAACTGTTATTGAATAAATGAATTGAGTTGATTATATTAAGGTCAAGGTTAAAGAGCTTCGGAACTGTTAATAGCTTAAGTCGAATAAAAAGGAAGATCAGATATGCCGAAGAATCCCATTCGAGAATTCAGTGCCTTGTGTTCCACTTTCTGGCGGGAGTTATCTTATATGTATGTCAGCTTAAATACTCCACCAGTTCCTTTGATATCCAAAGGAAAGACTCGCATTAATGCTTCCAAGCAAGATTGGGGAAGGTGACGTAGAAGAATTTGTAATAGCAGCTACAGAAGTACCACAGATACCACCGCAGAGTTGTAGATTTCTAAGAGAACCGGAACACTGAACCACGCCAGATGTGAACACTTAAAAAGGAAAGAGTGATAAAACCCGAGGCTTGGGTATGAAGTACTTCTTCATTCTCTCGGCATATCCAGTAGGCAATGCAAACACAGGATTGTGAGAAATAACATAATCGCACCCTTCAACATCAACGACGGAAATTTTGGAACCATAAGCCCGGAAGCCGTAAAGGTGGCGATCCGCTTTTGACGAAAGCTCATTGGGTTCAACGATCGTATACCGGTATTGCACGCTGGACAATCCCAGAAGAACATAGTTGGTGTGGTAAAAGTCAGCGCTCTTCCCCGGCTTATCTTTCAATCCACCCCATTTGTCGTTTTGGCAACATCCCAATATATAGTTTTGCAGAGAAGCACGCGAGATAATCTCACGGCCACACAATACGTCTAGCAACGGCGCAATACCACCGACCCAGAAGCTATAACATCCGTCCACAAGTTTATTGGAACGACCAGAAAAGCCACCTTCCATTTTGAACTGTTGTGAAGCTACCCATTCTATAAGAGACTCAATATTGATCTGAGTGCGGAGAACGTCTTTCCCGAGAATCATCAATGCAGCCACAGCACAGAAAGTGTAGCCACCATGTGCTTCGTCGAAAGGAACGCCACCAAAGCCACCTTCAAATGTCTGGCACTTTGCCAGCCACTCTGCAGTCCCGTGCACAAGCTCCGGAGTAATGATGTCAAGTAATGAAGCAATTACCAAAGCACAATAGACTGCTCTCGTATCCTGTTCTCCTCCATAGTGCATCTGAAAGCTTCCATCGTCGCACTTCAAGCTCATAATCCATCTGTAAGTCCTAGTTCTATCAATCTTTTCCCATGCAGACTCATCTCCAAGTAATGCTAAAGAGAGGATCGCAGCGTAAGTTGGCGCTAAGTGGCCCATCTGTCCAATACCACCACCGAACCCACCATAACGGTGCTCCATGCTGAACAGTCTCTTGACTGCTTTTTCCTTCGTACTTTTAGGGATTTCATCACCGATCAATGATAGTGAGTTGAAACACCAATAAATTATCCACGGCTGAGACGCATCAAGAGGAGTTAGCATCTTAGGTAAAGGTCCAAGAGCCGATGTAAGATACTCTATGTGCTTCTTTCTGAGAAGGCGTGGCGTTTTTTTGGTGGCAAGGATATCCTCATAGATCTTCAAAATCTTTTCTTCTGTTTCTCGCTGGAGTTCAACTGTTTCAGTGAAAACTTCATCCTCCACATTTGTCCTTTTTGTTACTTGTTCTTCCATAACTTCGAGTTGCGTGGGCCAATTTTCTTCCTCTGAATACTTCATTTTCTCTTTTCCTGACAATTCCAATCTAAGATATTCCGTGTTGTATATGGCTGGCTCTTCACTGGGTTGTGTGTTTATAACATAAATGAAGTATACTGAGATGCTTTTATAGATGGATCTGGAAAGAGAGCCTATATAAAACGTTTCGTGGTCCTCCTATGTTGGGGCCAAATTCTTAGCACAAAACTGGTGTCCTGATGTTTCGATAGTTGCCTCAAAACCTGATTCGTTTCTTCCTACAAGAAGGTTTATAATAATAAATTAGAGAATTGTTTCTTGAATTAGTTGTTTAATATAAATGAAATGCAACGCAATGCAACAAAAATAAAGGTTATAAAAGCAGCCGGGATTAGTTGTTACACGTCCACTCAGCAAAGACACAAAGACTAGTGCCGTTATCAATTGAAACCAGACCTCTCCAAACGCCAACTTCATTACACTTAAGAAGCAAGTCCCAGAATCCGAATGGTGTGCTCTGATCCTTTTTAACAAATTTGATTATCTTTCCAGAAGGTGATTGGAGAGCAATCTTTAATTTAGCAGGGGTTGTTGTGTTCAAGCCGTTGGATGGATATTGGGAGACCATAAATACGTACTCGGCGTTGTATGCAAGGTTTCTGTTTTGTGGTTGCTTTACGTAGATATCGTTGGCTTGAGCAGGGACAGTCGGATATCTGATAACGAATTCGAGAGGTCTGAAATCCCCCTCGTGTGTAATTGGAATGACCATGGATAGAGGGTGAATATTCTGTAAAGACTTTTGGAACCCTTTAATCCCGGAATAAATGTTGACAAAACCGGTAGATTGATCGTCTGGTAGAAGACCCTTGACTTTACATAGCCTCTCATTGTGTTTCCAGTAAACTTGGCAGAGAGTGTTGGTAACAGATGTCTTAGTCATCACGACAGCGCTAACTTCGATATCTTTTGGGATCTTAAGATCAATCTCAAAAATCTCGAAATCCTTGAGTTTAGTGATAGCATTAGTAAACTTGTAAATCTTTAGACCGTTCTTGAAAAAGGAAGGAAAGCACGGGGGGATAGCTAATGCAACCATTGGGTCGATTGGAGGAACGATGTGTTGATGTTCGTACTTGTCTGGAATATGTGTATATATAAGATCCAACGGTTCGGTGAGGAAGTAGAAGAGTTCGCTTGGTGAATCTGACTTATTGGCTAAGATCTCATAAACAGGATTAGACATGTTACCCAGTGATACATCGATTAATCTCCACTCCCCATTAATTAATACAGCATTCCAGTAATGTCTTATAATGGATTGGGGCGTCTTGAAAGAACCATGAATGAGCTCAGACTTCAATCCCATGAGATCAGAAAGATACTTAAACAAGTAAGCCATGTCGTAAGGTTTACCTCTCTTTGATAGGAAAAGTTCCTCAACATTAGGTTTCTCAACAACATCGGAAGAGCGAGACTCGATGATAGTGAAATGCTCTGCACACAAAATGAACAAGGCTCTCAAGTATTCCAGCTTACTTGAATACTTCATACCAAGTTCGTTGGCGATAAAGGCCTCGGGAGACATAACTGCTGACTGGGGTGTGAACTTTCTGACAAAGTTGTCAACGTGGGTTAGTGAAATAGCATTCAAATCCATTTTTTTTGAAGTCTGATACACTTCATTGCTGTTCACTGTTGAAAGTTGTTTGTGCGGTTCTAAAATGACGTATCCCTCAGATTCCCTTATGCGCTTCTCTCTCATCTGGCGTTCTTTAGAGCTGAGTGAGTTGGCTCTATTCAAGTCGATTTTGAACTCAATCCAGGAGTTGACCTGTTTGTCTTCAACTGCCACTTGAGTCAGATTCTTCGTCAATGTTTCAACTGAAGGCAACGGTGGTGCCTCTCTGGTAGCAAAAATCTTTTTCAAGATACCTGTTGGATTCTTTACTTTCTTTTCGTCAACCAAAAGATGATTTCCAGAAGCGCTGGACTTTGACGTATTTAAAGATGCTCTCTGTTGGTCCTCGTATTTATGTCTAGCATAAGATCCTGCACTTGTAGCACTAAAGTCGCTCATGGCAAAGGCGCTTTCATTGGAGCTTTGAGAGCTGGTAAAGTACGAGCCATTAGAGTAACTGAATACGTTAGACGACTGCGAAGTCGAAGACTTAGACTGATTCAATGTTTCTGGGTCATAAGGGATCACAAAATCACTGGCATATGAATCTCTGATATTCTTTTGACGAGGCTGTTTAAGTAATGTAACTTGGCCAGATCTTCGTGGGTTGGTGGAGTAAGGACTCTCTGGAGCGTAACTATCTTCATATGATCTTAGATTATACGACGATTGTGATTTGACTGGCATTATTGAGTGCTGTGGAGGCGGAGGTACATTTAATATACCTCTAGATTGTTGTGGAAGATACCTGCGGTCATCTATAGGTGTAGACTCTCTCGTACGTCTTGGGCTAGGGTGATAATTGTGCTCCTGCTCTAGTCTGACTGGGACGGAATGGGAGTGAGGAAGGTAGAATTGCTGTTTGGTATCTTCTTCCATTGGAACTGGGGGCAAAGCTTCCTTAGGGTAAGGTGTTGTGATTGGAAATTCTTCTCTGTGAGAACGGGGTTGTTCCTGATAGAGGGCTCTAGAAGACTGGAAGCTGAATTGCATGTCGTCATCATCAAAATAATCACTTGCCATCTGTCGGTTCTGAACAATTTGGGTTCTAGAATACGGTGACTGAGGAGTCGTGTTGTTAGAAGATCTCATATAAGACTGCTGTGGGTTGGTTCTATGCTCTGGTGTTGCCGTACCGGATAAGCTGAGTTTCTCAGACGTGGGATTAGCTGAGCTTCTAAGACCATTCCTGAAGTCAGACTTGATCAGTTCGACATAGTTGGAAGGAAAGTTGCCCGTCATCTTGTTTCTCCTAAGCTGCCCATGCCACCAGTTTCCATCTCCTAGCCCATCTACTTCGATAATATCGCCCTCAATAAAACCCAAGTCGTCATCCTCGGTTCCACTCCATGAGTAGATCGTTCTAACTCTGAATGGAGGTTGAGGTAAGGTCATCACCAATTGATGTAAATGTACGTGACGAAAGTCGTATATAAGAAAAAAAGGAAGGGGAGACTTCTTTGAGGTGGTATGTGCAGTGTGCTACTTGAGTGCTTCGTGGGAGTGTTGTAGGAAGCTGTTGTTTGTTACTGGATAAAGAATCTCATCTCAGGCAAAGTTCCGTCCGTATGTAGTAATTTGTCAACAAACGATCGTTGCCTTGGCGATAAACCGCCAATCAAGAGGCAGTTGTGGTGTCCGGGTGGTGTCCGGGTTTACTCACCTTATACTTGAAGTGACATTAAAAATACAATAATGGAGAGTTATCCTTCTCATAGGAAGTAATAATAGAATTATAAGATATTTTTTTTATCGCGTTAAAAGCTCGAAAGGAGGAGAAATATCGTTTAGGTTAATTAGGTGGAAAAGGTTGTGAAATGGTTTTCAAAGATATCTGACTGCGAATTTGATTTTACACTCTAGAGATTTATGAGGTCTCACAGTTTAGTATTATACTGTATTACATATAAAGATTATTCAAGAATGGACATCAGATTTCCTCACTTCAGTTGCATGAGTTCCTAAACATTTTTGAGTTACGTTCTTTTTGCACAGTGTAACTTCAGGTATGCTTCTGGAACGCTCACCATGTGAGCCACTAAAAACTATCGAGAGAAGCGAGACGGAGTGATTGACGGTCTACAGAACTTTCCATTACCAAATGCCCATTAACATTAACTTAAACCAGCTTCCTATAGATCTGTCTCAATTGCCGCTTTTGCCTCTTCCCATAACTCAAGATTATGACGAGACCACTCGAGGATTATAGAGGAATAGGCCAATAGCATCTTCTTCAAGTCATCGTTCTTCGTAGAATGAAACCTATCAAGCTCGCCATTAACAGCTTCCGTCACAAGTTTCAAGTCTCTTTCGGCGGCAATATATGTCTGCTTGAGTTGGTTGATCTCACTTTTGGTCTTCTGCATATTACTAGCTCTTTGAGCTTCTGGGTCACTCTCAATGGTATCCTTGAACATGTTGCTGAGCTTTGAAATTCCAGGAATCTTGAACATACTTGTCTTCTTTGGTTCAAGTGGTGCAACCTCTTCACCATTTGCTGCGGCATTGAGTTCATCTTGAAGTTTCCTCTGTTCCTGTTCCTTGGCCAGCTTTCTATCAAAATTGATCTGACCGGTCTTGGCCTCGCCAGCCTGTAGTGCTTGCTCAATTCTTTCGTTCTCCTTCTCAGCTTTCTCCAGTAGTTTGAAATAATTCAACTTGAATTTGAGGGATCTAGCAGTGATTTCTAGCTGCATTGATTTCTGCTGTCTGAACTTGATGACTTCCTTTAACACCAAGGCAAACTGTGCAGATTCACCCAGTGGTTCTGTAAACTCGTAGTTCAAGTTTCTGACAGAATTCTCAGTGGACAAATAGCAGTTATCATGCACCTGACCAAATTTCTCAAGAGCAGAAGCCAAAGAACCTCCTTCTTCCAACGAGAAACCATTGAACACCGCCCCTGCATCAGAGTACTCATGTCCTAGGTCAGAAAGATGTTTAATGTGCCTTTTGTTAACACTCTCCACTCCAGAGCTAATAATAGACTCATAGTCTTTTGCATGTTCCTCCACAGCTTTGAACTTCTTATCATCATCAGACTCCTTAACATAAATACTCGACGTCGATGGTACTGGGAGATATGAGTGTGCGGCAGTAGAGTTAGCAGGGTCAAATGGATCAGCCTTGAGAATATTCTTCGGGATATTACACATAGGTGGAGAGCTGAGAACTTCGGACCAATTGGTATTTGGGTCCAGGAAGCTTTGGAAAACGGAGCTTTCACGGACACGGTCAATGCAAAGGCATCTGCGTAGAAAAACCGTCAGCATTCGGCGTCTGTGCTCAATAATCTTGGAGTCTTCTTTGGCCTTGGTTGGGGCTGTGGCATAGTTTGTCATCTTGTGCTTCTCAGGAATAGGTGGAATGATAAGGATAGGGAACAATCTCGTCAGGGAGTTACGCAGAAGTTCAAATTCACTGTAGCGTCTTCGGACAATCTGGTCATTACATTTAATGGTGTAGACAATGTAGCCCCTTGTATTGCCCTCACGGGACTTGCCAGCGTCAATGATCTCTATACTGACTGCGTTTCTGTCTTCGAATGTGTGCTGCTGTGCTGGTGAGATGTACACATCGGGATTGTACGCCTGGGTTCCCAAAGAAACCGCTGGCTCTGAAGAAATTTGCTTCTGGCCGGGATCAGACACTTTGCTTTCATCAGGAGAGTCATTATTGGTGGTCGTTGGCGTGTCTTCAGCCCACTCAGGTTCGGTGTGCTGTTCCTCTTGTGAAAGGGGAAGATCCGTGAATTCGTCCTCACCACTAGGTGGCAAAAACGGGCTGTTATCTTCTTCAAAAACCATATTATGTTTGAATACAAAGGAAGATGATTGAAGAATAGTCCTGTTTCCAAGAGGAGTTCCTTGGAAGACGAATTGTGTTCAATTGTGTCCGCCCGAGAGAATATTGAGGTCGGGGGCAAGCACGCCCAGACGGACTTCTCGCGGTTTGACATAGATAGCAAGGTTATGAAACACCGATCCTTGCTTCTAAAAAGTTTGGAAGCTCATCTCGTCACACAAATAAAGTGCCCTATTTGTAAGTTTCTGTAGAATAGGATACGAAACCATGCCTATCGGTAGTAATCGGGCTATCGTCAGATCACTGAGTCATGAGGTCTGTAGAGAGTTATCAGAAAAGTTTTTGCAGAACCTCAATTCTGCCGAGAACATTGCAGGTCTACTCAATATTATTGATTCTTTTTCCAGCGATGATGAGGCTCTTCATATCGTTTCAGTAAGAGTGTCTGGATTTTTTATCAAATCACTTACCAACCAGGATTCTATTGATTCATTGGATTCTATTATATCGCTTCTTGTTAAGCTTCCTCTGTCAGTTGAGTCTGCTCTAGGGTGGATCTACAGTTACATGGTCTCTGTAATTCATTCGAGAAAGACACTGGCTCTACGAGAGGATCCACTAGTACTCTTTCAAAAGGAGTTTGCTCCAGAATCTACTACAATAGAATCTATAACAGATAGTTTTAAAGAGTTGGAAATATCTCTTGTATATCTCCTCTCTTTACTTGAAAAACTCTACTCTCTGCAGTCCATTGTTGTCCCTAATGCTCTTGATAAACTTGTCCTCGTCATGCTTTCAATGACAGATGAACAAGTAACAATTAAGGCAACAAAAGCTTTAAGATGGAGAGATATATCAACTGAATTACTTCAGCAAACCGTTTGGGACGTCATCTTCCTTCTTTCTCGTTCCACCGAGACATCTCATCGCACTGCCGCATTCATCCTTTGTATGAGATTCCTTATTGGAACTTCAGAAAAGTCTATAGGATGTACACAATTTGATGAGGCCGTTCAAAAAGACCAGTATTGGTCGTTTATCCAAACAGGTCTTACTAGCAGCATTCATGAACACCGCAAGTACAGTTTATCCATCTTAAAGCTCTCTATACAACAAGTATCTGTTGACGTTGACAATTCCCTTATCACCTTCAATATCTCACAAAAGAATTCACAGATTGAAGAGTGGAAGAGATTTGCCACTTTGTACGAGATTATTGGTATTGATACTGCTCTTAACCAAGCGATTGCAGCACACAACGATCTTGTACAACTCCTTTCTCCAAACTCTATGATTAAACCATCATGGGGAATGGCCTTGTTGTGCACCGGATTCAAAGGTAACATGGAAGCAGTGAGGAAATACTCTTTGGAGTTGATGTTCAGTGTTCCAAAACAAGACCTGTCTAATTTTGCCCATCCTTTTTTGACTGAAATATTTTTAAAATATGCCTTAGAAGCATCACATTTTCAGGTTCGGAAGAGACCTGACGCTTACACCTGTGAATATGGTGAAAAATTAGAATTGTTCATTGAGAGTTTATTGAAGTCTTTAAGAAAGGATAAGAAAAAAATACTCAATACTGTCACTAATTTAATTGATTTGCTAGCTGAAATAACGCACATTTATGCCCCATCAAGGATTTACCTCGCCAGCGGTTTATTAAAGGGCCTCAAGGGTCAACAGATTCTAGAATCGAGACAGATCCTAAAGATTTACAGGATGTTTGAATCCAGAGCTGAGGATGACATTTACGCTACTACGCTTCAGACTATTCACTTGAGACTCTTGAGGCACCTAAGGAATGATGTACCCCTGCTGGTTGAGTCACTAAGTAGATTTGTTCAATACAACGGATACAGCATCTATAAGGACAACATGGATATGTTCTTGGACTACATATCTACATTCCACGATGGATCTCATATTCTTTATCAAGGAAGAGAGCCGGAATACCAGGTTATCTATTACTCATTATTTCGCCAGTTCGTTCGATCTAATGAGTTTTTTATTGAACTAGCCTATAGTGGGTTGGAAATTGATTCACAAATGTACTTGGATTATAGTAAACTACTAGGGCAGTTGATCAATGGGGATTTCCAGACATACGATAAAGCGAAGCATCTTTGCCAATTGGATCTGTTTAAGAACAGCTGGACTTGCGTTGACTTGCTACCATTGTTCACGTCAGTGCTGGGTGACTTGAAAGTTGAGAAACTGCAATTTTTTTCTACAGCTTTTATTAAGAATTCGGAAGCCACTGATATTACATTTTTTCAGTTTGAACATATTAAGGAGCTTCATTCTAAGCTGAAGAATGAAATAGATGGTTTGAATTTTAAAATCAAAGATACGTTTAGTGGATGCTATTTACAGATAATCTTGGCTTACTTGAAGATGAATTCACTTACACCAGAACAGGTCACATCTGTTCTTTCGATTCTTCAAGAGGAGCTGAAAAATGGCAACTATCTTGGATTTAAGTACACCTGCCACATTGTCCAATTCCTTCTACGTAATTACGAGAACCTTGATATAATTACCATTGTGGAGATTTTAGAAAGCACTTGGGATCATGTCACTGGAGGGAGGCTTGTATTGGCACAAAAGGATATGCAAATGGATCTCATAGAGACGGTGTTTGATGAAAGATTGCTGAAAGATACCATCAATAACGAGTATAATCGCAGAGTCTTCCTTAAGATTGGCCTCGAAGTTGTTCAGCTAGGACAAACAAGAAGATGCCTCTTACCATGCATTTCCAGGAAGTTACTTCAGTATCAAAGAGGTTACACGAAAGAATTTGAACAGACATCATGGATTATGGAGATCATAATTTCCATAATTACCACAGTTCAAGAGGATTCCAATATGTTTACGATTAAAAGTGTTATCGCCAAGAAGTTCGATGATGAATTGGGCTTTGGCGCGGATATTTACTCAGCGGTTTACGGTGATCGTGAGGTTGCTTCTAAAGTAAATACAATTTCTATATTGACAGCTTGTTCAAAGCTGTACTGTGAGGAGTACGTGCAAACAGCTCTTGGTGAGAAGTATAACGTGCTAGTTGCGAAGAAGAAGACCAACGGCCAGGAGGAGATGCAGAGAGCCTTTGCGTTTGCTTCTTTGTTATTGGTCACCAAGAAGTTATCATCAGAATCGTTGAGTGATTTGTCTGAGAAACTGATGGGCTATTTGGAAAAGGAGGCAAGCCCATGGATCAGATCCTATATGGAGTGGATTATTTCTATCGATCTTGCAAGAAGCGAGAAGAACAGAGATGCCGCTTTTACTTTGTGCCAAGACCAAGGCAAGCCCGTACTTGTCACATCTGCTGAAAGAATTGCATTCTTAGTTTCACAGAAACTAAAAGGGGAAGAATCAGTAAGATATTTTGATACATTTACAAAGTTTTTGATTCCAAATTGTGCCTCCAACAAGCCTTTAGTGAGACACTTTTCTAATTCGTTGTTGATTTCACTATACCCTGAAATCTTATCCAAGAATATTCAGCTGCCTGTAAATGGTATTTTGAACATGCTGTACATAGAGGCCCAAAAGTCCGCAGTTATTGGTAAATACAGAACTGGTGATGCACTGCTTTGGGATGCGGAAGAAGATTTCAATCTTGTTGCCATATTTGGTGGAGTTTTGAGTAGAATCTCACCACGTGAGTTTGATGTGATCACTGAAAAGGATTTCAAAGACTACACTACTGTTGAGTCTAGTGTGGCTATTGGCTCAACAAAACTGTCAGGCTGGTCTGGATCTGAGGAGGATGAGGACCACAAGAGTGAGGCTACGACATCTGACAGTTCTCCACTGCAGACGAAGAGTGGCGCCTGGGAATCTGTTTTGGATATAGATGAGAATATCAGAAACGTTAAGAGAAGCGACCTGATTGTTGTTTCCTCATTGGTGGATAAGCCACCAAACTTGGGTGGTATCTGCCGTTTGTGTGATGTTCTTGGTGCGGGACTGATGACAGTTGACGACCTTAGGGTCAAAAAGCATCCGGCTTTCAAGAGTGTTGCAGTAACAGCAGACTACTGGATGCCGATGGAGGAGGTGAATATTTGCGATATCGCTAGTTTCATGGCACAGAAGAAAAAGGAAGGATACACTCTTATTGGACTCGAGCAGACCGATCAATCGATTGTGCTAGGTAAAGACACCAAGTTCCCACCGAAGTCACTCTTCTTACTCGGTAAAGAAGCAGAAGGAATTCCTGGTGAGCTTTTGTCAGAATTGGACTTTTGTGTAGAAATTCGCCAACTAGGTGTGGTGAGATCGATGAACATTCAAACAGCAACTGCGGTGCTGGTGCACGCTTATTCATCGTCCTTGGACCTATGAGATGACGAAGAAGCGATAAGACTAGCACAAAGCTAATATACACTTAACAATATATAAATTTTATTCATGTTCATCCTTGTAACGCTTCTTCATACAACACCAATCTATTTTTTACCTCTTTATACTGTGCTATAGGAATGCTTCCTTTCTCCCTGCCCCGCTGTTCTCCTTTGTTATTCTTGGCCTTATGCGTGGACGCATCTGTTCGCTGCAGTGTCGCGGAGTCGGCCGAAGCTGATAAGCTCGATTCGAAGGATCAACGTCAACAAAAACAAGCCATCCGCAGAGAAACACCACAAAGGGAGTAGATATCAACGAAACGACTAGAACAAGACTATAAAGCGTTGAGGGGAGTCATACTATAGACCTCCACTCCTCTTCTCATCTTAATAGATGCCTCACGACAAACATCCACCGCTTGGGCCTCGGATCCGTTCGCTTATCGCATCGGTACTAGTCGCCATTGCTTCAGGAACATCATATGTATATGCCGTCTATGCCCCTCAGCTTGTTGAGCGTGCAGGCCTAACGAGACCCCAGGCTGCTACACTCTCCCTGGCACTTTCCCTGGGTGGCTCGTTTGGTGGTCTACCGGCCGGCATCATAATCGACAATCTGGGTCCCGCAAGGGCCGACGCTCTTGGCAGTGTTGTTTGTTTCGTGTCCTTTTATGTGTTGTACTGGTGTTATATCCATAGCATTAAAGGGCTCTGGATATACTTTTTCGCTGTCTGTGGCTGTGCCTTTGCATCAGTAATCAGTTTCTACTCGACCATTAAGTGTGCTACTACAAATTTCCCTCATCACAGAGGCAGTGCTGGTGCTCTTCCAGTTTCAGGGTATGCACTAGCATCTCTCTTATATTCTTGGGTCTCTGTCACTTTCTATGAAGGTGATACTGCTGGTCTGCTCCTTTTCTTTTCAATATTCTCTTCGTCGATTTCCCTGGTGTGTGCTTACTTCCTTCAGATACACGAGAAGAAGACTCCACCAAAGAGACGCACGAGCTCCATCACGATTACAGAGAGAGACAGCCTGGCAACACCCCTTCCACCGTCATATAGTGTGGTTTCCTTAAGATCGATGAACTCTTTTTCTCAGAGAAAGGGAAGTATGCACAAAATGTTTTCGCTTTGGGGTATTGGGAGAACCCCATCGACTCTTTCCATTGATGCACAACGACCAAACTTTAAGGCGGGAGATGTTGCCGAATCGCAGTCTTCTGATAGCAGCTCCGCAATATATGTGCCCGTTGAGGATGTTCCAGTCTTTGTTAAGGAAGGATCACCTTTCTGGGACAACGAGGTGTTAAAGGTGATAATGACACCGTTGTTTATCAAGTTCTATATTATTCTGGCGTGCATGATGGGCGTGGGACAAACATACATTTATAGTATCGGCTACTTGGTCGTTGCGCTTGTACAATCAACACCTGGTGGCGAACGTTCTGTGCTAGATGCACAAGCTTTACAAGTATCCATCATTGCATTTTTCAGCTTTTTGGGCCGACTTACTTCTGGTCCCATTTCTGATGCGGTGAGAAGGAAGTTGAATGCACAAAGAATATGGTGTATTTTCGTTGCTACAGCTTTAATGTCACTTGGCCAACATTTGGTGACTCGTATGGGAACAATTGAAAGCTTGTCCGTTGCTACAGTCATCATTGGATTCGCATTTGGCTTCTGTTTTGGAACCTTCCCTGCCATCATCGCGGATACGTTCGGTACCGATGGCTTCACCACTCTCTGGGGTGTCATGTCAACAAGTGGAGTCCTAGTTTTAATGGTTCTCTGTAACATACTTGCCGATGTACTAAAGAAGAACAGCGATGATAATGGAGTTTGTACTCTCAGTGCTGCTTGCTACAGCCATCTGTTCGAGATCACACAGTGGATGTGTACAGGCGCCGCATTCCTGGTTCTCTACACCATTTGGTATAACCACCAAGCGGCTTTGACCTCACACACGTCTTGATCGATAGACTTATATAAAAGAAGTGAATATTTTCTCTGGTTAACTTGATCTGTTTTATGTTATTTATTATTCTGACACTTGATAATGATGGATTCATCGATAATGAAATTTCCTATTTAGTAAGTTTGGCCTTTATTTACATAAGCATCTCGTAACAACCTTCGCGAAGGCTAATTTTTTGTTTACCTTTCAATAGGTGAACATGACTACTTGAAAGGATCAGCATCTCTCTTTGGCTAGTTCTCCTTTGACAATGGAAAGCAATTCCATGGATAATACTGAAGGAAACACCCTTTGGGATCCTGAAGTCCTGGCGGAGTTTGCAGATGTGCTGAAGCAATACAAACTACGGGGCCAAGATGAGAGCTATGACGAGTTTGATATTGTTGGTGAATTCAGATTCATCACGGCCAAAAAGGCCAGATCAGTGCTAGAACAAGGAACTCTGACTACTGAGTTTGAGGACTGGGACCTTGAGGTGAAACTATGGGATCTGGTTGACAACTTGCTGAAGTACAGATATGCGGAGAAGCGAGCTCCGGTGACTGCCAATGCGTTCAACTCTGACATTGTCTTTGAAGAGCAATTCCTAACTGAAGATCCAGCACTATATGAAATTTGGATCATCATAAGTTGGATTCAGATGAATTCTATTGATGTCGACAGGCCAGAAAATCTGGGTACTACGAAATGGCTCCAAACACAGCTTTCTAACTCATTGGAAAGTTTTGACAGTGATGCACCAACACGTCTCGGCAAACAGATAGATCCCAAGGACCAGGAGCAAGACAGCCTTTTCTACAAGTATATATATGACCTGATTTTGGCTGGAAAGTACAAGGAGGCGTCTATGGAGTGTGAAAGCACAAATAACTGGACTCTCAAGATGATCCTGGCCGGTGCCAACAGCTATTTGGACCCTGCTCTCGACAAGCAGGTAAATGATGACATCGATGAGGCTACTCATGGTATCAAAAGGCATGCATTATGGAGACGTACAGTGTATCTACTCTCAAAGAAAGATGATATACCTGTTTCGGAGAGAGCTATCTATGCATTCCTCGCAGGTGATTTGTCAGCATTGGATTTGTCTTCATCTTGGGATTCCGACATGTTGATTTATCTAAATCACATCATCAAGAATGAAATGGAACACAAACTTATAGACTCTGAAAGAATTCAGAAAGAAGATCTCATCTTGGCTTTCCCAAGAAGTGATAGATCTATACAGAAAGTACTCAACACATTAGTTACTAAGAGAAAAGAAGAGAGTGAACATCCCCTTCGTGTCCTTGTTGCATCAGTGATATCTAACAACATACCCGCCATCATCCATAATTCCCTTGCTCTTGTTGGTAACATCATGATCGGAAATCAGGACTCGAACGAGATTATGAACGAACCATACCTTCTGAGAGTTGTGACACATCTATCAATTTTTGTGTCCATCATTGACCCAACCATCATCGATGTGGAGGATCAATCTAAACTTATCACCACATATATCTTCCTCCTTAGGTTGTATGAACAGTACGACCTCATTCCACTTTACGTATCGTTCCTCCCAGAAATTGAGGCAAGAAATGCTTATTCGCTGTTCTTGATCGATTTATACGATGCTCATGCTAGACCCAAACAGTTGGAGCTGAGTAGACTGTACAACTTACCTTTGGAGAACATTTTGAAGAGGACTGTGGAGAGGGTTTTTGCTGTTACTGAAGCAAAGTATCAAGTAAAAAATGGGGTCTCCTTACGAACGATTCTTGATGATGACGATATGCAGCTGATCAGAGGTGTCGAGTGGTTCGTAGAAGCAAAAATGTTCTCGGATGCCATACATGCTACTGCGTCATTATTTAGACGATTATTGCTTACAGGAAGGGTTAAAGCTGCACAAGAATTGACGTCAAGACATTCAATCCCCCAATTGCTCAAGCATTATGATGTGGAAGCTATGGGTGCACTTGTTGAACAAGAGGTTACTGAGCGTGAGAGAGAAGAGATGATGCAATACCACTCTCTTGTTGGGGCCTTCAATTCTATTGAAATGTGGAAGTCATCTCCAAAGCTTACATCTACATATGCATTTGTGGATTTGATGACACGGGTATCAGGAACAATAAAGGAGACAATCAGCACCCTGTTCTTAGACTTGTCCAAAACTGACTATGAAGTGGAGGTCATTCAGGAGTTACGCTCACTTTACATTCCGTTTTTGATTATTGAGCTTCACAACATTTTCGTGGAGGGCAGTACTCAGAGAATTTCGTTATTGACGGAGGCGCTATCGCTCACTAACCTTGTTGCCAGTGAAAGTACAAAGTTTTATGAACTTTTCCAGAATTGTAATAGACTTACGGAGTATCTGGATATGGTTGCCCGTTGTGCTGCTCATGCTGCAAGTGAGGGTTTATAGTGCACAAAACAGAATTTGATGAGGTATGAGTATGTAATCTACAATAGCTCTTTACATACAAAATACATTCGGACACACGTCGAGCACATTTACAGAAATGGGATCTGAACGCATTAGGTTAATTCAAAGTAGCTGCCTTCTCATATAAGAGTTCGACAGCGCTAGACATGTGCTTAACCAATTCTAAACTTGAATCATATGTAGCATCTCTCTGAGGCTCTTCAAAGATATGTAACCAGCCATTACCCTGATCCAAAACACCATAGAAGACCTTATCCAAGATCATTTGGCTCAATTTTCCTTCAACTTGTTTGATGTCAAGGCCAATAATCTGAGCAATGTGGTCAATTTCTACAACGGAGAAAGGTTCAATCACCTTAACCAAGTTCTGTTCCAAGAGCGTGTCGTAGAGGTCGTTGAAGTGAGACTTGATAATTGGATCAGATGACAGCTCCTTGCCATATGTCTGAAGAGCCTGCTCAAAATCTTTAAGAGATCTGTTGGCATAGGCCTTCGAGATAGTCTTCATGGCGTCGATATCCTTGGAGTTGTACTTGGCTGCGTACTTGGAAGTGAGAATCTGTTTCACGTCGTCAATCAAGTTAAGCATAATCTTAGACAAAAGAATATATTTGAGCACTTTGATAGCATTTTTTTCATCGTTTTGGGTGTTATAGCTCTCGAAAGCCTCATAGAAATACGAGAATGCCGTCTTGTAGTCCTTGTCCTCGGCGTGCAAGATACCACTCATGTTGTCAAGCTCAGCTTGCGTTGCAGTAGGACAGTAAATGGCATTTGCAGATGTTCTAGCGGAGGTAAGAGCAGCCTTAGCCTTGGCCATATTTCTCAGTGAGTGGTAGACCTTTGCCTCAAGTAATTGGACCTCCACAAGGGATGATTTATCATCGAGTTTCTTGAACTCCCTGAGAAGGTTATTAATAATGGCCAGTGCATTCTGGTATGCCCTTTGCTTCTCAAAGTAGACAGTCGCCAGCCTGATGTGTAGGGACTGACTCAGAAACGTTCTCTTTTGCTTCGTGGCCCATGTAATCGACTCGTTCAACGCCGCAATCTGTGCTTCTGTAGACTCCGGAATCTTGTCAAAGAGATCAATCAGGTTGCGGATCGTCTTGGCCGCCTTGGCCTTCGCAAGAACTGTGATCACGTCTCTAGCCTCTGGAATGAATTTGGATAGACGCTCTATGTCGTGTTGAGACTGGTACAGAGATCCTAACTCGAAGATAGCCGTTTCCTGGCTCGAGAAGTCGTGCGTCGTTGGTTTAGTTCCAATCACATCCTGAAAGAGTTTCTCCGCTAGCACAAAATCACCGTCATCTCTAGCCTTTCTCGCATCATCCAACGTTGCTGAGATCATCTGGGTCTCTGAATTGATTTCGATCCGGTCGCTGGCGGTTATTCCTTGCTTGTATCTGCGATTGCTGCCTGTATCATTGGTCAGGACCTTTTGCCACACACAGTTTGGAGTTGTTGATGGACACCGCGAAGGATGCGGGATGTCCGGGTGTTTATGATCGAGGTTTTTTCTAAAGGGTAAACAAGCGTAAGCCAATCTCTACGATCGCTATCGAAGACTATATAAGGCCCAGAACTAGCTGTTTTTTTTACCGTACTCCGGTGTGAATTCCAAGCATGTCTGCTTTCAAGAGCAAGGAGGACCAGGAGTACTCACGCGATCTGTTTGGGGGGTATTATAAGAAGAACTTTGACGTCTTCAACGGGCCTCATGACCAGAGTCAGAGCCGGTTTGGTCATCTTAAAGTCCGCAGTGATGTAGGCGACAGATCGACCGACGACGTTGGGTCGACTAGTGCCTCATCTATCACATATTCTCCTAGTAGAAGAACTCCTTCGCACAAACAGTCGCTGGACTTGAACTTTGACTCTCCCAACCCATCTTTGGCGGCCATCAACCAGAAGACTAGTGCGGCCTCATTGCAACCGAACAACACCCAACCGCTTTGGTTCAACAACCCAAAGAGACGTACTGTTCCATCACGAGTTATTAAGAGAGAAACTTTTGATGATATCGAGTCGGAGTCGAACTTTCTCACCAAGACCAAATCCAACCAGGACAACACATCATCTGGCTTCAAGACACTCACCTTTGGCACAAGAAGAAACAATGCGGAATTGACGCACGTTAACGCCTTTTCCGACGAACTACCACCATCTAAGACGATCTCAGATCTCCAGAGAGAGGAAAACTCCGACTCGTTCTTGTCGTTCAACCAAACAAATGCTAACCTATCATTAATGTCCCCAAAACAGGCCGATCAATCTGCATCAATAAACGGTACACCATCTACTTCGCAATTAAAGACATTTCAATCCAATTCTTCCGCATTTTCTACACCCCTGAAAGGCTCATTGGCCCTCTCAACCCCACAACAAAGAAAACAGCAACAGACGGTAAGCCCACAAAGAACCACCGGCGGAGAGTCCGCTGTGTTGGTATTTGGATACCCAGAATCTATTGCGAATCAAATCATTAAGCATTTTGCTAAGTTCGGCAAGATCTTGGAAGATTTCGAAGCAACCAGAGTTGATCCGCTACTTCACCACCATGACTCTAAGAGCTACCCCATTTTCACCGGGAATGGCTGGATCAAGCTCACATACGATAACAGAGCATCTGCAATACGTGCTTTAGAAGAGAGTGGCTCTGTGTTCCATGGCTGTATGATTGGCTGTGTTCCGTACTCAAAAACTGCTATTGAAAACATTGCATCTATCAATATCCAAGCTTCTGATAATATCGGCGAGAGCGACATACCAATGCAACAGGCGTCAGATATCCAAGAAGGTGACAACATGCTGAACTTCACCTCAGGACCACAGAAGATTACTCTCAAGAATGATGACAAGATCTTTGTAAAGCCCCAGAAGGATACTACTAGCTTGTACCCGAATCGTTTCGACCCTGTTGCACGTGAGAAGCCTGCTAATAACTCCCTCTTGGGGAAGATGAACAACTGGTTGTTTGGCTGGGAAGATCTTTAACTCCAGAAAACAAAATAAACTGTGTATTACTAGATCACATTAAACTCCAACTAGAGATGGAAATTCTCCTATTTTTTTTTGCTATCGCAAAGTAATATCTAATCGATAGACCTCTTCGATAACGGAGAAGGATGATACGAACCCATGGTTCTCATAATTGTTTTTCGATCTCTGGGTGTGTACATAGAAATGCTTTTTCTGAAATCTATAGGAGTCTGCTTCACTGGCGTAAACTCACCACCAGAGTACAGCTCTACATTTTCCCTTCCTTTTCGATCATGTGTTTTGAAAACCTTCTCGGTTCTTCCGGGAGAGTAGTACTGAATCGCTTCATGACCAAACGGACCTCTAGTAGCATCTACTGCCACTTCTCTCCTAGCAACTGACAACTTTGGACGCACAAATTTTCTCTCATATTCATCAAATGTTTCTTGGTATAACACCTGTTTGTCCTGGATCAATGTAAGGTATCCTCTGACGATGACAACGTAGAGAACGAGCGATGTCATTATCAAGAACGTTAGACTTGTGAATGAAGAAGCTGTCATGTAAAGGAATGCAATATTAAATGGTGGAAATGATACAAAGAGCGAGGTAGAAAATTTTGAAGGGTTCCAGATGGTCAACTCCCAGTAAGAGTCTATATCTTCATCATTTTCATCTGTTGATGCCTGGAAAAACTTAAAGAAAGAAAACGACGACCCTGAACTTGACACTTTCCGAGCACAGGAAGCTTTTCCAATTGCATCTTTGTTATATATTGCGTACTTTTTGGTCTTGAGCATGAAAGCAAGGGTATTGAGAATGTTAATGGTGATAATTGTAATTTGGACAAAAGACACAATCCTCTCAAACAAGGAAGGCTGACTGGCTTGGCTGAAGTACTTTGACCCGTTCAGTACGGACTTTTCATAGGTAAAGTAGCTCGAGTGTGGTTGTTTAGACACCTTGTGATCCTCCCATAGCCTTATGAAGAAGTATATCAGAGTCAGAATGAAGCCCAGTGGCAGCGCAACGGTTTCGGAGTAAGAATCCCAGTCAATCAGTTCTCTCTGTTCATTAAGTTCTAGAAGAAGATCGAGAGGGTACGACTCAATCTTAGACCACAGACTCTGTTTTCGAACTAGCCGTGCCATCTCCAAAATGAGAGACCTAGTAAGCTAGCTTTGGTAGTACGCCTAGTCTCTGTACTGTGTGTATTAGCTAGATGCTTTCCTTACATTTTGAGATGTGCGCATACCGATAACTACTCTTTTACAGATATTTCGATAAAGCTTTATTCGTTTCCAAATATAGAGGATATTAGGACATTAGAGAATTAGTCAAGCAATTTTAATGGCGATTTCGTGTGGTTCTCTTAGGGTTTTCAAGAAATTTTCATGAAGCTGTTAAAAAATGGTTATGAAGCTTATGAGGCGATGAGGTCATGTGAAGTCGTGAAGTTATTATAGTGTGATGATATGGTTTACTATCAAAGGTCGTAAAGAGTAGGAGAAAGTCAGTTTGCAGGTAGTTTCTTAAGTTCAATCTTGTAATCGGATCCAATTTCACCAAATACATCACCTTGTCCCATCTCGAATCTCTCACAGAGTAAAACAACAATTCCTGATCTAACAGAGACCTTGTCAAGCCATATTCCATAGAGACAGTCATCGAATTTTTCGTTGATCTGGATAGGACTGGAATCACCGTAGAACAGTGATGCCCTAATCATTGGTCTGTATGATGAAGTCGTGCTGCTTGACGACCAGAGATGGACATTTAGTGTTGTCTCGCGTGTCGTCGTGAGCGTAATCCGAAAACGGTTCTTGTTCTTCCAGGAGAACGTGAAAGGTGTTGTGAAGAGACCAAGACGTGTTGACAAGCGGGTAATGGAGAGTGGGGAACTGGAGTTGAGGTACAACTTGAAGGGGGCATGAACATCAGGCTCATAAGTTGAAACGACAAGCTTGTAAGTTCCTGATTGAAGAGCGAGGCAGGCGGTAAGTTGACCTCGTTGATACTTCTCCGCTATTATAGATGGCTTGCCAGTGAAAGGCTTGCGATCATGAAAGAAGAGCTGGGCATTGATAAGAATATCTCCCTGTGAAAAGAGGGCAAGGTCCAAGTTGGTGTTTTCTTTATCGTCAGGTATAATGATTTCGTATTGGGGATTATTAATATAACTTTGATAGCTCCAATTTCCTCCGCATGAGTCTATATCCCATTTGTCACTAATGACTTTAAGCGTGCGGTATTTGTTCTGTGCTCTTTCCAAGGTAATATTATCTTTCGAAAATGCGTGGATGGTAAAGTTCTTAGTCGTTGCAGAGTCATCAGAAATTACAGCAGTACAACTCTCACCAGCTGCAAGCTGGATAGTGCTCAAATGGAACCCGGTGTTGTTAGAGAATGAAGTCACTAGAGGTATCGTTTTTGTAAAGAGCTTCTCACCCTTGGAACGGAACACTAAGAGGTTGATGTTGGAGAATTTGTTTCCCAAGTGCTTTTCAGCAAGGACCTTAACTTCAGCCATAGTAGTACCTCTGTTATGGATATGTGCTTGTGGAGAGTGGTAGAGAGTCCTATCAGGGTTGTTCCAGATGAAAAATAATGCCTTATGGGTATGAAACACGGACGGGTTCCAGTTGAGGTAAATGGTCTCAAAGTATCTGAAAAGTTCTGAAAACTTCAGAGTCGTGACGTTTTCCATCCATGGGTTTTTAACTACAACATTTCGACTTTCTTCAACCATGTCGATTATAGCGTAATCGTGGTTGGGCTCAAAGCCTTTGGTAGGGTAGGAACCCGTACCGAGAGCAAGCACAAGATTGTTTCGGTGGAAATGACCGTACAGATGATCCCATAGCTCGTCTATCTCAGGATTGTGAGAAGGTGTAATGAAATCTGGGATCCAGCCAGATATAATATATGTATCGATGCTAGCATTTGAACCACGAGGAGCGTATCCGTGGTTTCTCAATGTTAGATAGGCCTTCTCCAATAGCGCTGGCCAGTACAAAGAAAGGTTCGTTCGGGACCTGATAAATAAGGATTTATTATCTTTGAGGACGGGAAGCTCATGTCCAATCTCTACCAATCTCCGACATCCATTGAAATGGAGAATAACCCCATATCTCTTTGACGGCTGGTGGGGAGTAATAGTATCCAGTAGGGCTTGGCCATTTCTTCGAGCAAGAGAGATGAGCGCAGTTACAAACGAACAGTCTTGAAGCATGTCCTGGTAGATCTCACCAAGACCATCCAGCGACCAGTCCTGGGAATCGAACCCAGTCCATGAGTCCAGGAGATGATCTTGTGATTCTGAGAGTGGAAGCTTGTCATTGGTGACGGGCGTGAGAGTGTCGATGAGGGTAGGCACCATAGCAGGAGGGTAGAAGTTTCCTTCAACCACAGACGCCAGCCATTGGAGTGTCTCATCAAACGAAAGGGACTCGCCGTTCTTTATTCGAGAGTAGAGGCCCAACGCTTGGTGACATATCTGATGGATTTCGACATCCGGTGGTGTGGTGGTGCTCTTAATGATGCCATTTAGTGCAGTTATTGCTTCAAGAGCAAGACTCCTAGCCTGTGGAGATCCTCGAGCCCACTCAAAGTAGCACTTTTCCAGTAGCCGCTGGGGACATTGATCCATTGGGCTTTTTTTATGTGGTTTCCCTTTTCCCTACAAATATTGGCTTGGGAGATTGCGAGTGAAACAGAGAGCAAATAGCCGAGCGCGCACAGGCCCGAGGGCTCCCTGCTGCATCGAGTCCCCAAAATCTTGGTAATCACAGCCCTCCATTTCAATTCCGTTTTCGTTTCCTAAGCACACCCGCCGATACATCGAAGAAAAGTATCCGAAACATCCAGGAATCAGCCCTTGGAAGGCCTCGTAACATAGTTCTTGGAGTACGGCCTCTCCAAGACTTAAAGCACCGCCAAATACACACGGGACTTATAAGAGTCCTCCGGTATTCCAGGTCATCGACGACACTACAGCAGGGCTGAAGTGGATCCTTCGAAGCTTTTCCTACCTGTCTTTCTCCAAAATTTAGACAAACAACCAAACAAGACACCTTCTAAGTCATTTTTTGTTTTTTTTCCATACTATGGGATTGTGCTCATCCAAAGAGGACTCTGCGCCTATCACCCACCAGACGGGCCGTACCGGTCCTGTCGACAACATAACAGAAAAGAATACTGCTCAAAATGGAAAGGGAGCAAATAATACACCCCCACATGATACCGTTTCGAACGGTAGTGTAGATCCACTTCAACAGACGTCGGTAGCTACAAATTCCACAAATCGTAAGCAGTCGATTGTGCCTTCTGAATCGTCCTTGACATCCAGTAATAAGAACGCTATCGCTGCCCTCCAGAACAACGGGAAAGACGCCCACGAGTATACCAAAGTGCTCCTTCTTGGAACGGGTGAGTCCGGAAAGTCCACCATTCTTCAGCAGCTGCGTATTCTCCATTCCAACGGATTCACGGAGCAGGAACTCTACGATTTCAAGCCGTTTATTTTCAGCAATATTGTGTCCTCCGCAAAGGATATTGTTGAGGCATACAAGAAGTTTGAGGTGAAGCTGGAAGATGATGACCAAATCAACGAGTCTGACTTTGACACCATTCTGTCTGCACAATCACCAGTTGATCCGGCATCCCATTTTGACAAGAGATTGGCTCAAAAGATCCAGGCACTATGGAAGAACGCATCGACTACACAACTGATAAGGGACCACAGACAGGAGTTCTACCTCATGGATTCCGCAAGGTACTTCTTTGAAGAACTCGAGCGAATCGCACAGGAAGACTATTTACCAAACGTCACTGACATCATCAGAACAAGAAAGAAAACGTCGGGTATCTTCGATCTCAAGTTTGAGCTTCAGGGACTGAAAGTGCACATCTTTGACGTTGGTGGTCAGAGATCAGAGCGTAAAAAATGGATATACTGTTTTGATAACGTTGCATCCATCATATTCTGTGTTGCGCTCTCGGAATATGACCAGTCTCTGCTTGAAGAAAAGTCACAAAATAGACTAGAAGAGTCACTCACGCTGTTCGACTCAGTTGTCAACTCCCGTTGGTTTTCGAGATGCTCTATCATTCTTTTCCTCAATAAGATCGACATCTTCGTGGAAAAATTGCCTTATTCTCCTTTGGAGAAGTATTTCCCTGATTATAAGGGCGGCAATGACGTTAATAAAGCAACAAAGTATATTCTTTGGAGATTCTCAAAAGTGAACAGATCTGGTCTGCCGATCTATCCTTATATAACACAGGCCACGGATACCAACAACATGAACCTCGTCTTTGTTGTTGTAAGAGAAAGTATTTTTGCCAATATCCTTCAGGATACGGGGTTGCTGTCTTAACCGTGCGATGACCTGACTTTTGTTCACTTTGATTGACTAACTGTTCTTTCTCTGGTTGAATACTCCCCTTAACCCATTTTAGTCTACGAGTGAATTCATTTCTTTTAAAAAAACTTTTTAATTAAATCTAGTCTGTAGATATATTAATCTCGCTTTCAGCCTCATCGGACTCACATTCAATGACACTAACATCGTCACACTTGTTAATTGTCACGAAGTAAGATCTATGTTCGTATCCGTGCAAGATATCCCAAGTATTATCTGTCAGCTTCTTAGAAGCATCGAGATAATCTGTTCCTAGAAGTCTAACATCTTGTATGCGGTGTGGTAATTCTCTCTTTGTTATGAGTAGTTCAACACCGGCCTGCTTGAAGGTTGGAGGAAGCATGGGAATATAGTCCCCTTCATGGACGACTCTTAAGAAACCCCCTTTAAAGTTGCCACCTGATTTCAAGATTTCAATGGTTTTATTGCATTGAAATATATCATTCATCCAGGTCTGCATCTCAGTGTTAAAGATCTTTGGACCACCATAGGTGTACAAATAGGGACTGAACCCCATAATTCTAAACTCAACTGCAGTTAATGACGCTAGGGCAGCACCAAGAGAATGTCCTACAATAACTAATTTGTAGTTAGGATACTCTTTATATAGGTCCAATACGCCGTCAATAGCTGTATTGAAGATTGAATTCATGTTCAGATAGAATCCCAGATGGACCTTGCAACCTTCACAAGGGGGTATACTCTCAGCATATAGACGACTAATAGGATGGTACGGTGTCTGAAGAATGTAGAAGTCACTTATCCAGTCTGCAGTGGTAACAGAAGCTCTGAAAGTAAGGACAATCTCCTTATTTGTGTTATCAATGCTGACAAAGGACGTTCCAGACTCGTTCCTTGCAGCAATGTAAATCTTCAGCACTTCAACGTCCAGATTTCTCTTTGAATAGCAGAACTGGAGCAGACAACCTCCCTGGTTAAACTTCAAACCCTCAACTAACATATCGGGTATAGAAATACACTGAGCTAACTTGCAATAATTAGCGTAGAAAACGAGCCCATTGTAAACATTGCTGGATATTCCTGCGGCCGATGCAAGAGCTAGAGGAACCAAGGAACAGAGGAGATTAGGGAGCTTCATATAGAGATAAGTGGATTAAGATAAACGGCAGGAATCTTCCAAACCTTCATATATATATAAACATAAGAAATTAAGCTTTCTAATACTGGGGTTCAGAACCCTTGAAAACCCAGTATCCTAAATGTTTTTGTGTCACTTTCAACTCAATACCAGTCAAATAACAGAAACAGAATATGGTGAGGAAGGTAGCAGAAAACGCCAGCTTTTTATTACATATACGTCTATATAATATTTACCAAACAAATGGTTTGGAGAGTGTTCATCTCACAGTAGGCGGTAGATTGCGCTCTATAGTCCTGACGTGGTGATTATTACATCGGTACTTGATACGCGTAGTTCTCGAGGAAAGGCACAAACAAATTGGAGGGGGGGGGGAACGCTACAAAAGACTAGAGGTGTAGGGGTACAAAAAAATAAAAAAACAAAGATTATTTCGAAGAATTCCACCAAAGAAGAGTTCCAAAACGTAATTTCCTTCTGGTCATCCCCGGTTGTCCTTCATGGTCGACGAGATCCCAGCACCATGCATATGATACCACGCTTGTCAGTTCGCGATGCTCAAGTTATCTACGTGTCATGAAAAAAAGCTCGGACGCGCGTCCTAACCTCTCTCTAAACTAACCACGTTAGGCCTCTCTCTTTTTCCCTTCCTCCCTTTTCCTCTTTGGATTATCATCTCCAGGAATCCATTGTCGATTGGCTGTATCTTCCACGATGGCCAAGAAGGTGAAGCAATCGAAGCAGCCTGTGGCTCCCGCAGAGGACCCAGTGCCTGAGCTTGTATTCAAGCAGGGTGACACGCGTCCATTCCTAGTGACAACTCCACCACAGAATCTCGGCAAGTTGCGTACTCCACACACTCAGAAAGACTACATCTACATTGGTGTTCTGGTATTTACGGCTCTGTTAGTCAGACTATGGGGTCTTGCCCACCCAAACTC
Organism: Petasospora xishuangbannaensis; assembly: GCA_030585085.1. Lineage (NCBI taxonomy): Eukaryota > Fungi > Ascomycota > Saccharomycetes > Phaffomycetales > Wickerhamomycetaceae > Petasospora > Petasospora xishuangbannaensis. Next base: position 702,851 of record JAJMBV010000001.1, on the reverse strand, counting down.
AGTTGTGTTTGACGAAGTACACTTTGGTGGGTTTGCTCAGAAGTACATCAACGGTACCTTCTTCATGGATGTTCATCCACCACTCGCCAAGATGCTGTTTGCTGGCCTTGCATCCCTTGGAAACTTTAAGGGCGACTTTGGCTTTGAGAAGATCGGAACCAAGTACCCAGATTCGACTCCATACGTGTTGATGCGCGCTTTCCCAGCGCTTCTCGGTGTTGGTACGGTTATCCTCTTGTTCCTCACGCTGAAGGCCTCTGGTGTGAAATCAACTGTTGCGTTCCTAACCGCTGTCGCTTTCATATTTGAGAACGCATATGTTACAATCTCCAGATACATCCTTTTGGACTCACCACTGTTGTTCTTCATTGCAGCAGCTGTGTACGGATTTAAGAGATTCCAGAACGAGATTCCTTTTTCTTACAAGTGGTTCAGAGCTTTGATCTCCACTGGCGTTGCTCTTGGCTTGGCTGTGTCCTCCAAGTGGGTTGGTCTCTTCACAATTGCATGGATTGGTATCCTTAACATCTGGGACATCTGGTTCATGATCGGTGACTTGTCTGTCCCTATCCCAAAGATCTTTAAGCAGACCGTCTACAGAGGTTCTCTTTTACTTGGTATTCCACTTGTTCTCTACATGCTATTCTTCGCTATCCACTTCAACATTTTGTACAAGGAGGGTGATGGTAGTCCGTTCATGTCGTCTGCCTTCAGAGCATCTTTGGAGGGTAACACAATCCCACAGAATATCGTTAAGGATGTAGGTGTTTGGTCCAGAGTCACTATTCGCCATATTGCTACTCAGGGTGGCTACTTGCACTCCCATAACCAGCTCTACGAAACAGGTTCCAAACAACAACAGGTCACTTTGTACCCTCACTTGGACTTTAACAACTACTGGCATATTGAGTTGTACAACGTTTCTGAATCTCCAGGCCGCTTCCAGCAAATCACTGATGGCACCAAGATCAGATTGTTGCACCAAGGCACCAGCCATCGTTTGCATTCGCACGACCACAAGTGTCCAGTCACCACTACCGAATGGCAGAAGGAGGTATCCTGTTATGGTTACAAGGGATTTCTTGGTGACCCTAACGATGACTTTGTTGTTGAGATCCAGAAGGACTACACGCGTGATGTTGCCGCACGCACCAACTTGACTGCCTTGCGTTCTGTCTTCAGATTGCGTCATGCCATGAGTGGCTGCTACGTGTTCTCTCACGAAGTTAAGCTTCCAAAGTGGGGCCTAGAGCAACAGGAGGTCACCTGCGCAAGTCAGGGTGTTGTTGAGAAGAGTTTGTGGTACATTGAGGCCAACGAAAACAAATTCTTGCCTGAAGATGCCGAGAGAATCGACTATCCAAAGCTGTCTTTCTTTGATAAGCTCAGCGAGGTCCACAAAAGAATGTGGCATCTCAACAGCAACTTGGACTCTCCACACGCTTGGGAATCTTCTCCACACAGTTGGCCATTGCTTCTCAGAGGTATCAACTACTGGGGTGAGCCTAAAACACAGGTCTACTTGCTTGGTAATGCACCAGTGTGGTGGGCTGTCACACTTTTGATCCTTTCCTTCTGTGGTTACGCCGCAGCTCAGATCTTGAGATGGCACCTCGGTGCTAAGATCGGCAATGAGCAGCACATTTTCAACTACAATGTTCAAACAGTGCACTACATTCTCGGCTGGGTGATTCACTTCTTGCCATCATTCCTGATGGGCCGTCAACTCTTCTTGCACCATTATCTTCCAGCCTACTACTTCGGTATTCTAGCCCTTGGCCACTTCTTTGATATCCTCACAACTTACATCTTCTTGAAGAAGAGAAACACTGCCTACGGTATTATTGCCGCTTTTTCCCTTGGTGCGGTGTACTTCTTTATTAAGTACTCTGCTTTGGTATACGGCACTGCGTGGACAAAGACTGCCTGCGAGGCTTCTAAGCTTCTTGCCAACTGGGACTACGACTGTCAAAAGTACGCCTCCCTTGAATACCGTATCAACAAGTAACAACAGACGCCTAACTGTGCGGACAGCACAAAAGAAAATACATTATAAACGAAATTGAAGTTATGTGCTTTTGCTTGTAGAATAGGTTTTATAGTCTTTGCGGGTTCCTTTATATAGTGGTGTCTGGGTGAATTTTTCGCGAACGCTTTTTCATTGGCCAATACAAAACTGGCGGAGAGGTCTTTGGACCAAACGGAAGATGGACATAGAGTGCGAGAATCGAATTAAGTACACCTAGAATGACGTTTAGTCACGCTGCAAAGGTATGGTTATATCCCGGTGGAATGAATTGTTGACAAGCATACTAATTTTTTTCCTTCTTGAAAGATTGGTCTTCCGGTGATTGCTGGACTTTCGATCTGGTCTATTCCTACAGCTATGAACGACACAAAGCCATCGAGATCGTTTTATGAACAGAATGACGATCTTGCTTTATCGACAATCGTCGAGGAAGAAGAGAAGATGATTACAAAGGTTCCAGCCTCCCAAAGCGCTGGTAAGCGGTCGGCTAAAAACGAGACAATTGTAACGAAGTACGTTGATGGTTTCAAAGTCAACACCTCTTCCTTCTTGGAAAAACACCTCCATGGCGCACGCTCCTCCCTAATTCAAAAACTGAACTACGCTGAAGCTGAATACAATAACTTGAAGTCTGCTGCGCACAACGAGTGGAGAAATCTCACGTCTGACATCACATCTGTCTACAACCCGAAGGATCAGTTCCTTCCAAGTTTCATCTATGCGTTGACGTTCATGCTTTCTGGTTCTATTCTTGTTAACAGGAAATCGTTTCCAGTGAGATTTATGACACCCGTTGTGTTTGGGATTTCTGGTTTTAAAATGTTCCTACCAGGAACTTTCAACAACGCATGTAACAGAATCAAGAACTGGGAGTCACAGCAGTACCCTGAGCTACTTCAGACTCAGAGAACTTTTAGACAAGCCTTTGTTGACAGCGAAAAATTTATGGAGGAGACAGCGGAGAGTTTGAACCAGTCATTAATTAGCACTGTTCACGATATTAGAACGTCACTTGTGAAGTGAATGGTGCATTTCTTGAGGGTCTACGGAGACAAAGAGCACGTCGGATCTTAAACATTCGTGAACGATATTGCAAGATAAGATATTGTAGATATCAATTGGTGTAGCGTTTTAGGCTACGAATCTTGACTGAAGATCATACATTTTGTGATACAAGAGGACATACAGAGAAATGAAGAAACGAAAGACAGAAACATTCATGCATCCACAAACAAACAAGGGAAAATGAGGTGAATTCCACATCACCTAGTATTCAAATGCTGTACAAAAGACCAAAGAAGGAGAAAACCAGGGCCAATATCTCAGTATATCAGTCTTAAACCCCTTTTTTGTTTAATAGTAGTTGTTGTGTCTAGTATTTGGAGGGTTTGTAGTATTTGAGAAAGGGTCGTTGCGTTTTTCACCAGGATACTCGTCACTTACGGTTCCTGGACCATAGTACGCTTGCTGTGGAGGAGGCTGGGGCTGGTAGTAGCTGTAGTTCATCTGTTGTACCGGCTGTTCCTTAGGTGGGTACATGTTTGGGTTGTCATAAGCCGTCTGTTGTTCTCTTGGTGCATCTCTGTTGCGGTAGCTGCTTCTTCTGCAAGCACAGCAGCAGAATAGCGCTTCACAGATATTGGTTATACCTGAACAGAAGCAGCGTAGAATACCACCAACAAGCCACACACCCACAACAACAGCTAGACAAATGCCCACAATCGCCACAATTTTACACGTCTTGTTGTCCATACACGTGTCCCAGCTCTTGAAGGACTCGGCGGTCGACTTCACGTCCGACGCAAACGAACGTGCATGGAGCTTTGAAGGACAAAAATTGTCTGAATATGTAGCGGAAGGAAGAATCATTGATGCTGTGATAGAGGATCCCCTGCCAAAACACTCCTGTGAGGACAACGGAAAACGATCCACGAATTCCAACCACTTTTATATCCCCGGAGATAAACGCCCCCTTTTGTGGGCGGCTGCGCGCCTCACAGCCTCGTAAAGATCTGGGCGGCTGAAAGTGTATTTTTTTCCTATTTTTAGCTCTGCGCAAGGCCAGGGCCCAAGCACATTGGAAGGTATCGAGGGAATAGAGAGGGAAGAGAGAAACAAAGAAGAAAAGAAGAAGGAAAGAAGAATCAAAAGGAGGAAAAGAGATCGAGGAGGGGCAGAAGAAACAGCAAAGGAAGAAAGAAGGGACAGAAGACAGCAGGGACAGAAGGGGCTATCTTGCACGGGGCTGTTCCACTCCTCAATGACCGTTTCCTGTAAAGCGTAAGCCGTAGCTCTCCGCCTGATATCGATCCAGACACCTATTTATGACACACACTGGTGGTGAGTACACTACGCAGGAACGGCTGGGACGAAGGTCACATTTGCATGGCGATCTTACAGCCTCCTACCTACATGCTTCCAGGAATATTATTAAATATAGTAGTACATAATAATATTAATAGACAGAGCACCTTCAGAGAAGTTGCTGCATTGTAGAGTCGCAGACAAGTGCAGCACCTGAATCTGGCTGTTAGTGGGCATTACTTCATGAAGTCAAAAAGACTGGCCATATTCACGTAGCGACGGCCACAATCACTAAGATACTTCTGGACAACGCCTCTTTGGACCTCAAAGAGGTCCCGATTCTGTTCACTAAGCGCATCGATCTGACCCTTCATCATTGGAGTTGGCTTGGCCTTATCGTCCGCTGCATACAATGGCTTCAACTTCTGAGACTTGTTCTTTTCCACATCAAACAAGGAATCAAAGAATAAGAGCTGGTTGTAGAGCTCTTTATCACTGTAGCTATATCTCATCACACCTTTACACCCCGTGTTTAAGCACCTCTTACCGAAAGACGACACTTGCTTTGTCACCATGCCACATGTTGAGTCATCACAAGCCAGTACGCCTTGGTAGTAAAGAGAAATATAACCTCTGATTGCATGTTCTAGCTGGCTTGAAACCTGCAAACAGCCGAAGCTCTCTGAGCACTTCTTGCATTGAATACCACCATACGTCATCATGTAATCATTGGAAGCAACAATACCGCCAAATCTGAATCTGGCGCCGCACTTACAGTTCAAAGTCAGGGCGTGTGAGTCCTTGAATCTCTCGTCATCGGAAATGGTAGATTCAAGAGGTTGAAGAGCACCACCGTTGTTGTCGAAGCGGTGCTGCTGTTTGTGTCGATATTCAATTCCGAGTGACTGAGAGAGTCTGGCAATATCAATGCCTTCTATACGGTCTAGAAGTCTCTCAACTGGAGCCAAAATTTGTTTTTCCAAATAATACTTCGGATCAGGTTTAAGGGTAGAGTTCTTAGCCATTAACTCTGTCAAGGCTCTTGCTCTCTCAGCTGGAGTTCCATCACCTTCTGAAGTCACAACAAAAGTAATCACAGAACCAGCCTTGATCACCTTACCTTGCTCCCTTAATCGCAGAGCAACCTGGACCGCTGGCATGTTTTTACCACCAGGGTAAGCAGAGGGATCCTTGGACAATTTGGTGTTGATTTTAAACTTGACCGGCATAATTTCATTATTATTCACCTTGATTTTAAGATCTTCCAAATATTCATACACCTGACTCAAAGCATCTTCTGGATCTTCATCACTTAGGATCTTGTTTAGTACGTATTCAGAGACCTCTTTAGAAAGAGGACAGTACTCACGACGCTTCATGTCCAAGCCTTTCACCTCCAGAACGTGCGTTTCTGTACCGGCCTTATCGAAGGTGACATTCATAGCAGCGTACTTCTTCTTGGCATGCAGCAAGAGTCTTCTGAACACGTTATCAATGTCAATCTCAAGCAATCTGTACCTCTCGTTAACCTTGACCTTGAAGTCCTCACCAATCTTGATAGCATCCTTAAAGGTATCACAGCCTGTATCAATCATGACAGAATCGGTATCACCGTACACCACTCTAAGGCCAATACTTTCAGCGAGCTGTCTGGTATCCATCAAAATCTCACGACCTTTGTTGGTGACGAGCATGGCCAAAGGTTGAGCATAGAATCTGGAGTTAACGTAACCCAAACAGCCATACATAGAGTTAGCCGTGAGCTTTAAAGCCTGTTGCTTGATATCATACTGTGCTCTCTCAATTGGAGTGGAACTTGGATCTTTCAGTAACTTCTTCACTTCACGACGACGAGAAACCAAGGTATTCAATAAGCGAGGTAGGACACCTTGTTTAATAGAGCTAGAAGGTACTTCAGGTAGATTATCAATGTTGACCAAATCTCTCTCCACTGTAGTGAAGCAGATGTTAAACTCTTGGATAATCGAAGGATACAACGAATTGAAATCCATGACCAATACGTAGTTTTTATGTAAACCCTTCTCAGGCTCAAACACTAAACCACCTTGGTATTTGGCTTTCTTATTACTAGTGGCACTGTGTTGCTCATCGCCTCCATCATCATTTTCTCTCATTTGTTGCTGAAGAGCTTCTTGTTGCTGCTGTCTTGATTTTTTAGTTTCTTTGTCGGGAACGATATAGCCATTTCTTGTGAATTCATGTAATAAGATGTACTCGTTACGCCCAGCTCTGGTACCTCCTAGCGTGTGACTCCAAGCATTACCAGCCAAGTTCGTTAACTGTTTAGATAGAGACAAGATCTGAATTCTAAATGCAACCTCAGCTGTTATAAGAGCATTGTCTCTGTTCTGTTTCAAAACCATCAAGAAGCGATTTGCATCCTCTTGAAACTGAGGGTTATTCAAGTTGTACTCCATAGTCATATACTTCTTCTTGCAAACAACTTCGTACATTTCTGGAAGCTCCCAAGACTGACACTTCGTAGTCAAGGACTGTCCCATCTCATTGGCAATGTCACACAGCAAACGACCAGCGAAGATCTCACGAAGGAGGAAGTTAGAGCCATAATTGTTATTCTTTCCGAATCTTTCCGGCCACTCCCTTCTCAAGCGACGACCAAAGTTGGAGAAAGTGCCTACCTTGAGATCATACATCCGATGCATGAGGATATCAAGAGCAATATTCTCAAGTCTATGACCAATAAAAACATCTGGATCTGACAGTTTTACCAGCGCAGCAAGACAATTGAGCATCATTTTCTCGTTATTAAAGACTCTAAGCGGGAGTTTATTCTGATCTGCAAGAAGCTTTAGTCCTGGTGGAAGAGACATCCCAACAGGTCTTGTGAGAGTAATCTGCTCTGTTTCAGCAAGATCTTCAGGAATTGGCGCATCCTGCGGAAGGTTTCTGAAAGTAGAGAGTGTAACGGCAATAACTTCTTGTTTGTTTTCTCTCTGGTTCATCATGGTCATCACAGAAATGGAACAGCATGTTAAAGATGGAGGGGTTAGCTTGAATTCTGGGGTTGACTTTTCAATTGCGGTTACAAAGTTTGGACTTTCAACTTGAACTTCAACTTTGCAATGGGATGAGTTTTTCAATGTGTTAAAATCACCATTCTTGATTTCGAGCCAGCATGGACCCATGATATTTCTCTGTAGCACGAAAGTCTCAAACACGCTGGCGTTAGTGCCAAAGACATGCGAGAAAGTCTCACCTTCCAAATCAGCAGGCAGGATAGTTCTTACATTCTTTGGTGGTTGATATGGAATCAGCATTTTCAAATACTCTTTCTCTTTTGGAATACCTGGTTTCTCAAAAGCATACTTCTTTTTCTCTGGCTTAGCCTTCAAGGAGTCTAAACCATACTTATCCATGATTAATGATGCAATTTCAGAGTGAACATCCATTGCAGTGACAGATTCATCAGTATCTTCTCCATCGACTTTTCTAAAGGCTCTCGGAAGGAAATAAAGTTCTCGATTGAAACCTTTAATCTGAACCATAGCGGAGACATACAGATTATCATTAGTTAAAATCTTACCGAAAAGTAATAGCGTATTATCAATTTCGGCGTAGTCGAGCCAGTACATCTTAAAAGAGTCAGACCCATCACTAGAGACAACTAAATCCTTTCCAATTTTTTCAGCTGTGAAACTGATAGTAGAAACATTAGCACTAAGTGGAGAAGATTGCAAGTCAGTTTTTTCTTCAACCTTTTGAGAAGCCTTTGCAGCATTCATATTAACCGATCTGTTCATGACAGCAGCCGAAGCTCTTGGCCTCTTCACAACAACGTCCTCGTCAGAATCGTCCTCATCTACTTCCAATGAAAGAGTCACGACATCATTGAGAGGGGATTCTGATGTGTCTAGTGTTATCTCGTTACTTCTCAATTCTAGCTTTCTCTTTGTTCTTGTTGGTGAAGAATCCAAGTTCTCGAAGGATATATCTAAACCAAAGTCATCAACTTGAACAGACTTTCTGTTCTCCCTGAAGTTCAAAGCGGCCTTCCTCTCAACACTGGACTTGAGAAATGATGTGTTATTGATCTTACTGGTAGAGTTGAACAGTGGTGTCTTCACTGCTGGCGTTGCAAACATATTGGCCGGATTCTTCTTTGCAACCGGCATAGAGAAGTCACCGAGAATGTCGTCAAAATCAGAACTAATAACCTTCTTCTTTGGAGCTGCGATGCTAGCAGCACTCGATTTGAAGAAGTTGTTGATTGGTGCAGACTTCTTTACGGGAACATGTTTCTTGGCCTTAGATTTCTTCACGTTGTGCTCCTCCTCGTCTGAGTAGTACTGATGGCTCTTATCGTTCCATTCATCAATACCAGTATCAACGTAGCCCTCACCGTTGTCATCAACCACAAAGTCATCCCTTAGAAGATCTTCGCGTCTCTTCTCCCTATACTGGTCCTCATCCACAAGGTCATAGATGTCATTACGTTCGTCCTCATCCTCAAAGATGTGCCTGCTGGTACCAGCAGCCCTAGCTGCTCGTAGAGCCGCCAATTTGTCCTTTCTTGCCATTATTTCCACGTAGTATATGGAGTAAAGAGTTAGTGGTTCTGGAGGCCCTCTTCTAGTCTTGAAGATTGATGCTGTGAATGTTTAAATCGAAAAAAAGACTGTGTTATGGAGAGAAGCGCGTTTGCCTTGTGTGAGCGCGCGCGCCTAACGCGTAAAACTCCTTTCACAGTGGTTTACGCGTCGCGTGTCGCAGTTGAGTTCTGCTCAGCCACGCAACACCAAAAGTAGATAAGTGGCGGTGCAAACATGGTGTTAGGTTGTTAGCATGCGTGGCGGTGCATGGCTGGGTACAAAATGAGACAGGAACAAGAAGGGTATGTAAAGAATTATTTCCGTGATAAAAGGCGGGGCGTTTCTCCTTACTGACGGAGGTAAATCTAGTGCATTAGTACGATACGGCATGTCGTTTGCGGTTGATCTCGAAGCCCAGATCGACGATGTTCCGAGTTCCAATAACGGTTCTGGAGGAACCAAAATCGAGCTTATCATCACCAAGGCATCGAACCTTCTCACAGACTTTGCAAATGGAGTAAATAGTTTGGAACGTATGATACAGCAGTTAGGCTCCAAAAGAGATAGCATACAATTACGAAGTACCATCGAAGAGGTCCGAATTGCTGAGTTGAACGAGTACAAGACACAGCTGGAACATCTTATCAACGATATATCGCACTTAATCTCTGGTAACAGTAATGCCAATTCTGAGGACAAGTTCAGCGAGGAGAAACTTCGCAAAGAGTTTGAGAGCATTAAGACAGGCTATAACCAGCTTAAACGAGTGTATAATGATCGAAAGAACTCAACGATTCTCAGCGAGCGACTTTCCAGTAAGGTTGGCCTCTCTGATGAGTCGAGTGTCTCGTCTGCACCAAACGAACAGACACCGCTAGTTCAACAAACAATACTACAACAACAGCAGTATACCATTCCCCAACAGGAACTTGATTTACATACGTTGCTCGCTGAAGAACGGGCCAATGAAATCAGAAGGATCCACGGAAATGTTGAAGAAATTAACTCCATCTACAAGCAGCTGGGGTTTTTGGTTCAACAACAGGGCTCACAGGTAGATACAGTGGAGAACAACATGACGAATCTAGTCAATAATACCCAGAGTGCGAACAGAGAGCTCATAAAGGCCGACGACTACCAAAAACAGAAACGCAAATGGAGCTGTTTCATTTTGACGCTGCTCGTTGTGCTAACGCTGATCATCGTCCTTGCCATCACCTCCTAAACCGAACAACAAGCGTTTCCATTTCGTAAAAATCATTAATATTTATGATATTACGATTCTAATATAAAAAAATCATATTCCCATATAGATCGAACTGAAATAGAAAGAATAAAAATAAACCAAAAAGCCGAAGTTACAGAATTATACCAGTGTGAGGCTCAGTTCAACTGAGCTTGTTTCAAAGTGGAGATAGAGGATGCCACACGATCATCCTCCTCGTCACTCGAGGTCAAGCTTACCATGACAGGGTCACTGAAGTTGGATTCAGAGTCAGCAGTGCTCAGCCCAGAGTAGTCATCAGTGGTAAAAGTGGAAGGGGTAGTGACACTCTCGTTCTCAGAGCCTGTAGGGAAGATAAGGATAGCTTCTTCGGTAGCACCTCTCGAGCGTTTTGGGACGCTTTTGGCAAGAGGGTCAACAGAGGAGCGGGTTCTTCTCTCACCACGCTTTCTGAGTCTTGTATAAGATAGCTTGCCTTCGTCATTCTCTGACGACTCGTCAGAATCAAAGTGAAGTTTCTGGAGGCTATTGAAAGTCGGAGTGTGGTACAAATCGTCGAGATTATCGTCATCAAAAGGGTTCGAGATGCAGGAAGATGAAGCGGTACTTCTTCTTGCATCTGTATAAACAGCCTCCGCCTTTTTGTTCTTGCGCTTCTCCAAAAAGGCGTCTACACCCACTTTGATTCCCTGTTTGATATCCTCGATAAGGTCCGTCTCGTACACGATGGCCGCAACACCTGCACCAATGATGACCCCTGTGGCCACAGCCATAATCGTTGGAGCAAGCAATGGAGCTGGCATTGTTGTCTTCTTACCTTCTTCCTCGTCTTCTTGTTCTTAGCTGGAAAAGAGTGGAGAGTGGTTGGAATGAAGAAGAAGAAGAACGGAGCGCTTTTTGAGTGGCAATAGGCATTTTTGGTTGCTCCACTCCACACAGGCGAGTGACACAAATTTCGCAGATCCGCGATAACAGTACAACCTAATACAACCCCAATCCGGATAAAGTGTAATTAAAGTCCTAATAGAAGATCGTTCGTTGTTTCAGCTCATTAATCAAATATACGTACAATGATGAGGACCACAGTTGTCTTATCTATTTTTCATAAGACTAAGATAGTTATAATGGCGTTTTTACGTCTGCTATAGCGTATATACAAGCGTCTTTCATTTCTCTATCAACAATACAAATACACTCTTTCTAGTCTACCTTCTTCACGTGATAATGTTTTAGTACATCGTCACCAACTTCACTTGGGCTCTGAACCACCATATCTGTGCCGTTCTGTGTCTTGGGGAAAGCCACCACATCCCTTATGCTTGCACTGCCAACTAGCATAGCACACATTCTGTCAAACCCAAGAGCAAGACCCGCGTGTGGAGGACATCCCATCGAAAGTGCTTGAAGGAGGTGACCAAAGAGCCTGTCAGGATCAGGAATACGCAGGATTTCCGTAAAGATGAATCTTTGCAGTTCTGAGTCGTGTACTCTGCGGGAACCACCACCAAGTTCAACTCCATTGATGACAAGATCGTAGTGTTCGCCATTTACGGCGAGTGGGTCTGTAGCAAGAAGATCGTAATGCTCCGGCTTAGCCATAGTAAATGGGTGATGAGTAGATGCAAGTTTAGTGATGTTGTACCGTGGATACTCCGTCTTGGACTCCGAGTCTAGCTCCTCTGGTGAAAAAAGCGGAAAATCCTCTACCCATGCTCCAATAAACGGTTGTGCACGTTTCCATTTATCAGGATATTCGGATATGGATAGTTGTCTGAATCGACCCAATGGGGTAGGGTTTTCATACGCAAGTTTAGCTCTTGTTGATCCTGCAATGACGTCTCCAATTTGGATGTTCAGTTTCGTTCTAACACCCTCAGGGTTGTGGAAATCCGCCATCGCTGAAAACTTCGAAGTCCAACTCTGCACATCTTCCATAGTTTTAATAGGGACAATTATTGGTTTTCTATTGCGGTATTCATTCTCATCAAACAACTTGACTGGGAGTTGCTTCTTTAGGTTTCCATCAGAATCAAACATGGCTCCACGAAGAACACAGACTTCGAAGACAGGGAAATCTGAGTTCACTTTAGCAGTAGAATATTCACTCAAATCTTCTATAATCACAGTAGATCTCAGGTCAGGCTTGTCAATTCCATAGGACCCTAAAGCTTCTTCATAAGTCAAATGAACCAACTCACCATCCTTAACACCTTCCGCACCATCAATTGTAAAAATCTTGTGCTCAGCGACATTTTCCCAAACTTTCTTAACCACATTCTCGACAACATCCTGAACGTCGTTCATATCAGCAAAAGACATTTCCAAATCAACCTGTGTAAACTCTGGCTGTCTATCAGCTCTTAGATCTTCGTCTCTAAAGCATCTGGCAAGCTGGAAGTAGTTTTTTACACCACTTGCCATCAAGAGCTGCTTATACTGTTGGGGGCTCTGAGGAAGGGCATAAAATTTATCGTAGCGTCTTGTAGGAATGAGGAACTCACGTGCTCCTTCTGGCGTAGACTTGAAGAGTAGCGGCGTTTCAATCTCGGTGAAGGAGTTGGAGATAAGCGTTTCCCTAATGATCTGAGCAGCACGGGCACGTTTCTTTAGAGTGGACTGAAAGAACGGCTGGCGTAGTTGAAGAAAACGATACTGCTGTGGGAACTCGATTGCGGTACTTTTCAAAGACTCAAGTTGTGCTGGGATGACAGAACTGCCGTTAAGAGTGGTGTATTCTTCTACAACCAAGTCCCACTTTACTTCGTCGCCCTCAGACTTAGCATGGCGTTTTTGCACAGTTCCAACAATGCAAACACAGTCTTCCACTTGGGTTGAACGAAGAGTATCGACAAAACTTTCTCGAGCGAGAAGCTGTGTGTGGTTTCCTTCGAAGTCTCGAAGAGTTGCAAATGCGATGGACTTTCCTAGTTTCTTCGGTTTCCTCTCGATCCACCCAGAGAGTGTAATGCGCTGATTCCAGAATTGGTCGAGAGAAGAGTCTATGTCTTGGATTGTATGTGTATGTTTCGGAAAAGCAACTTGCTAACAGTTAGTAAGAGTATGGAGAAGAGATTGAGAGGATTATATACAGAGAGAGCAGCAACATACATTTCTTCACTGTTGTGTCTCGAGGTGGAAGCACAGAAAAACAGACACTAGAAGTAGAAATCCCACGACTCAATCTCTGAGACTTCAGCAGCCGTATCGACCGGATTGGCCTGAAACATCTAAGCATATTGGTGCGCTTTTATCTCTTTTCACAGTTTCCTAAGATATCTTTTATTTATGGTGACGCATTTTGAGCATCCTTCGTGGCCGCGATATGCCTTTTAGACCGCGGAGACGGCTGATTATGCTCTATTCCTGGCTATTCTATATAATACATTTTCTCAACATGAATATCTCGAATTTAAGGCTTTTACATTCGAGGAGTAGTGGTATCTATCTAGGTGGTGCTTAGTTTTCGAGATTGTAGACATTGAGGGTTCCATCAAGAGAAACTGCAGAAAAGAAGCCTCCCTGGATGTCAATCTCCATTACTGGAGAACCGGGGGAAACGTCAATCTTGTGGACAATGTTTTTCTTCTGTAACGACCAAAATACAACCGATCCAGTTTCTGATCCGGAAGCACTATGTGGAATTGTTAATATGGTGATAGGTAGGAAAGGAAAAGGAAAAACACTCACATTAGAGGCTCGCTAGTATTGATGATAAATCGACTGGAGCAGGTATACTTCTCCAAATTCACACCCTGATACGTTTTCATCACCTTGTTTTCCATGTAGTCCCACAACCTTAAAGTATTATCGAGGGTTGAAGCCAGCAGCGATTTACCATTCGGGCTGAATCTGATGTAAGACACCGGGAACGAAACCCCGCCTCTGTTGTAGATGAGTGTCTTCAAACACTGACCAGACTCAGTGTCAAAGAGCCGGATTGTACCATCATAGCTTGCACTAGCAACGATTGTTCCATCCCAACAAATATCCAACGATGCAATAGGGTCTGAGTGGGCACTGAGTGTCTTGAGGCACCTCTGTTGCAACGGATCCCAAATGCGGATCGCCTCATCTGAAGACCCTGTTATCAGCAAGTTTCCCTTATAGTTGAACTCCACACACGTGACGTGGTATGTGTGTCCTTCCATAAGCCGTATACACTCACCCAGATCGACATCCCACACACGAATAGTGGTATCGTCAGAAACAGAAGCAAGGTGTCGTGAGTCTGGCGACCACGCAAGGTCGTTGATGCCTTGAGTGTGGCCAGCAAGTGATCGTAAAAACTTGCCGTTGGAGAGATTAAAGATGTTTATGGACCCATCAGACGACGCAGTGGCGATATAGCGACAATCGGGACTCATCTTAGCGGTTGTCGTATCTCCAGAATAAGCATTTGTGATTGAATATCGCTTTGTGAAGAGCATGGTTGAGCAAGAGGTACAACGAGGAAAAGTCCGAAGGAACAAATAGCAAAAACAAAGCGCAGACAAGACACTGAAAACAGTTCCACGAAACTATAATGATAACCCACACACCAATTAAATAAAAAAAAGCCCACCTTTGCGTATCAGGCAGATCGATTGCTCGCCTAACCAGCTATTGTTTATGGTGACGATGGTGGTGATAGCCCAGGGAACGCCATTCGCGGGTCCTTTTGAAATCGGCACTTGGAGAGATTTGCCACTCCTACCAAACTCCAATCGCTGGCAAGGCGTCTAATACAACAACTATCACACCAAAATCTCAAAGAAATGGTACGTTTAGATGGATGAGATAATGTGTACCAATTGAACTACACGAGGAAGAAATACATATACTAACCGCACTTTCCAGTCGCTCAGAGTAACGCCCGTCAACAACACGCCTTCACAGGTGGACTCCACGATGTTTGGGGACGCCGCACCATCGGCTCCAGCACTCCAGGATATTCTAAGAACAGGCGAAGGGCCATTATCGATTGCTTCCAAGGTGAACGGGCGCCACCCGCTTGAAAGTCGTTTACAGAACTGGGAAGCGACTGAACGTGAGCGTAAGTTGGAACAGTACCGCCGGATATTTGGTGCTGCTGAGCCCATCAAGAGGGAAATGGAACTGAAGATAGTTGAGAACACAGACTTTGTGCCTTCAGTGCTCGGAGGACCATCGAATGTCCACAGAGATATCCTCCTCAACAAGGATACAAGTATCGACTGGGAGGAAGTGTACACTGGGTTCGAGCAGCACGGCAGCACTATGGACATGCACAGCGAGATGGAGAGAAGGGTAGGTATTTGAAGCGGGTGAATGTTTATTTTGAGATAAAGACGGAATCACTCCATTACAGAAACAGGAAAATAGTGTTTATGTTAATGGAATTATACGGTGTCTTTTTACACTAACAATCTAGTAGATGTCCTGGAAAGGATGCGGCAGGTGGAAGAAGAAGCCTGTGGAGAGAGAAAAAGAACAAGGCTACGAAGAGGAAAGAGGAAGGAGGAAAGGGGAAAGATGGAGAATCTCAATGACCTAGAAGAAGGTGAATTAGTAGAAGATAAAGAAGATAATACCAAAGAACTTCTAACATAAATGAAGAACACGATAATGAGGTAATGTACCCAGGGCTCACAACTCGAACTGAAATTGACCTGCCAATTGTCAGTGTGCCAGTAGCTACCCGCGAGTCGGGAAAGGGAAAAATTTTGTTAGCAGGGAGTCAACATCGAAGGGAGTTCTCGAAGCCATATAGAAGACAATTCTAAACCTCAATAACGGAACAAAACCGATCTTCTTTCTTTAACGCTCAAAAATAAAAACAGAAACACGCCCTGATGACTGACCAGCAACAATTTACGAATGGAGGTGTCCTCTCCTTTGGACCCGAATGGTAAGCTGACTTTGGCATGGAATGCGCGCTGGGAGATGACGATGGATCCTTGTTTCGATCACAAGACCAGGAGGGGGAGATTGGTGGCCGATCTGAAGGTTTATTCTACGTCCTCCGAGAAAATTTATTCCACTACGAAAAGGCATGTACTAACAAGCACGATGCTCATAGGATGCGTCCTAAAGCCATGAAACCGGCAGAAGACGTATTTGCCAGAGAACCTGTCCAGAACGGTTGGGCTCACGTCCAGGACGCCGATCTGGCCCAGCGTGGTGTTCCAACTACCACTTCTGCGATCAAGACCAGCTATACCGCTGAGGAGCTGTTCCAAGTGTATCACACATTGAAGACAGAACTCCAGTTGAACGGATTTGAAGAGAAGTACCGTGCTCTTGAACCAATCAAGCAGCTGGTGAGGCAAGTGGAGCATGACCGTACCATCAAGTCACACAACCAATCGGCGAGAAAAGTGCAGGACGACCAAAACAGAAGCTCAACAGAATCGGTAAATGTAAATCACTTATCGGAGAAGCTCCAGGAGTTTGATGTTTGGGCAAAAAAAGAGAAGAATGGCCTCGACTTTGCCAGCATATTGAGTAACGTTGCTACTACTAAGCAGCAGAATCAACAACAGCAACAACATCAGCATCAGCAACAGCAGCAATACCAGCAACGAAGTCAGAGTCCATTCCTGAACAAGTCTGCCATCAATCTCCAGCGCGAGTCCTCCTTCTCTAATATGAACTCTCCATTGGGTACACCCCGCCTGCCTGCTCTTTCCGAGCCACAGCAGCAACCCCTTCTTCAACCAAATGAAATCAACTGGCACTATATCGACCCAACTGGAAACGAACAAGGTCCATTTGCGGGAACTCAAATGCAGGAGTGGTATGCTGGTGGATATTTAACGGTTGATCTTCAGATCAGACGTGAAGGCGAACTGAACTTCAATACCCTCCGTAACTTTGTCACAACCCTTGGCGACCCACTTAAACCATTCCTAAATCCCCTACCTCCTGTCAATGGCACAACATCACAGTTCAATTCCTTTGAACAGCGTTCATTATCTGGTTTATACAACCAGAGCCCATTTATAGCGCAGCCACAAGCTCAGCTTTCACAATTCCACAATGCACAGAACGCTTGGAACATGGAGAGCTCTGGCCGTTCTTCTCCCTGGGCTCAGCCGATGAACATCGATTCGCCTATTGGTACTGATTTTATGCAGAGCAATTTCATTTCTTCTGGTATCTTTACTGGCACAGGAGCTTCCGGCTTTGCTACTGCCCAACCTGATGAAGAAATCTTCAACCAGATCCAGTCACATGTTTTGGACGATGTCTTGAAGGAAGAGAAACCAACCCATACTGTTGTTCCTCAAGATCGTACTGAAAAGAAGGTCAAAACTGTTCCTGAAACTGTACCTGAGCCAGTCCCAATCAAGACAGCCCCGGTTCAGTCCAAGACAGTGACGGTGAAAATGGAAGAAAAAAAGGAGACAAAACCAGCTGCTCCAAAACCGGTGGCGAAGACTGAGAAGAAGACTAAACCAGTTAAATTAACAATGATTTCCGAGAGTAAGCCACAAGTCCAACCTAAGTCGGCCCCAGCAGCGCCATGGGCGACACAAGCTGCGACCTTCACCACCCCACAAATGACACTGGACCAGATCCAACAGCTTGATGCTCAAGAGAAGGCTCGCCAGCAGAAAATCCGTACTGAGAAGGCTGATCAGTTGCTTGCGTCTACCGAAAACTCTCTCAAGGAACAGGAAGTGAAGCAGCGTACCGTTCCAGTTGCTGCACCTTGGGCCACCGCCACGCAGGTTTCTACGCCAACTAAGACCTTGGCCGATATCCAGCGTGAAGAAGCTGAAGCTGTTGTTCGTGCTAAACAGTCTTCTCCTCAACCAAGTACTTCAGCTAAGGGATCCTTTGCGTCCATTGCAACTTCTTCTTCTTCCACTACGAGTGGCTCTACTTGGACCGTTGTAACTTCCAAAAAGCCACTCCCAAAGCAACAGCAATCACAGCCTACCATCCACTCTAGCATTAAGCCTGTAACTCCAGATGTGTTGCGCTCTGTTTCAGCGTCTAATCCAGTTCCGGCCTCCGTACCTTCATCATTATCTCAAAGAGGTACTTCTCCACGCCAGGAGTTCCTTCTTTGGTGTCGCTCATCACTTAAGCTGAACAAGGGTGTCAAGGTAGAAGATATCCTCGAGATAATGCTTATGCTCCCAGTCAGTTCGGAATCTGCTGAGATCATTGCAGACACCATCTACTCTAATTCTTCCACAATGGATGGAAGACGCTTTGCACAAGAATTCATGAAGAGAAGAAAAGCTGTAGAGAGCGTTGTGCACGATGGCCTGTCGTGGAACGATGCTTTACGTATTTCCGCTAATGATGATGATGACGGATGGGACTTCCAAGTTGTCAAGAAGAAGGGCAAGAGAAGAAACTAGAAACGTTTGTTTCACCACAAAAACGCAAAAATGAAATTTATACCAAAAATTAAAAACTTTGCATCTACATATTCTGATCTTTGTAAGTAGGGACTTTGACATTAGCACTAAAGACGTCATGTCTATTTCTTCATGGAGAGCTGGAGTTTTAGCTCTGGAGCCTTGTTGGGTGTGCAGAGTTTACCATCCTGATCAACGGTGATTCCCCAAGCCTCTAGTAAATCGAGTTTTCTCTCATCGATAGCAGCATATCTTCTTCTCAATGCCTCATTAAAGCACACTTCTTGCAATAGAGGAACAAATTTTGGTACCCATCCAGCTTTGTACTGTTCTGTTTCTTTGATGATTTCCTGGATCTCGAGTTCTTCGAGTTTCTGTGCTGTCTGGAATCTCTCCCAGAGCTCGTCGTTGATGGAGCCCTTCTGGTAGAGCATATTCATGAAAGGCGTGACTTCTTTGAGTTTAATAGTTCTTCTAATGGATTCACCACCGCGTCTGATTAGAGCAGCCTTGAGTACCTTGTCATGGGGCTTTGGATCCATCGACACAAGCTCAAAGTACATGTCCCTTGGGATGTTGCGAGGAAAGAATGGTCTCTGTGCATACTTGTCGCTGAGTTTCTTCTTCTTGTAGTTTCTGAAGAAGATAAATGCAGTCACCAGGAGAATAGCAAGATACATCACCGGTGTATACACCGACACTTCCTTAATATCCATCACCTTCTCGTACCCATCGTCGGAGCCAGACCCGTCTGACTCCGTCGAGTTACCCGTCGAGTTTCCAGTAAACGTCGAATTCTCCATTGTTGAATGTGTATGCAAGAGCAACAGACAATGTCACCGGAAATTTAAAGAGACCTGTCCAACAGCAAAAACAGAGACCTCACCTAAAAACGGACAGAAAGTGCTGGAAGATCTCCCGAGTCACTGCAGAAGACAGTGTGAAGTGCCAACGAGAGCTTTTTCCACCTGTTCGCGCCCATGCCTCTACACCCACAAACGGTAGTATTCGCGGTTTCCTACTCCTCTACTATGTACTACTTTATATAGGAGAGCCAACTCCGACGGCAAATCCACGGTGATAGTGGCGATTCCCTTGAAAGCGGCCGATTGGACACAACAAAAAGGTATATTTTCAGCTGGTCCGACGATGAGTTCCATTGTAAGTTAGGGCAGGACACTTGTGCGATTTATTTTTGTTTTCGTCTTTGCGTGTGGCAACTAACACTCTTAGATCCTGCGATTCCGCTCAAAAGAAGGCATGAGCCGTGTCTCTGCTGATCCCAACTTAGACCTACCAAGTGCACTGGACAAGCTTGGTAGCACACTAAAGGACGTGGAAATGGGGTCTGTGAGTGTTGCACAATCAGCGGCCGGACCCTTCGAGCCAATCTCGAAGTTCTCAGGACTATCACTGACGAGTCTGGGGTTCAAGAACGGTGAGCTTCTATTTATAAAGTACGTTGATGCTACACAGAGCCAAAGTACAGAGTCAGTTAGTTCCAATTCGACTTCTGCAGCAGCGGCTTTCGTTACAATTCCAAGTGCTCTACAAGCTGGTGTTTCTGTCAGTGAGCTACAGGTGGATGAGGATCTTGCAAAGGACGAAGGGCTCATCCCTCGTCAAAGATCAAGAATGTGTAGACATGGAGACAAGGGGATGTGTGAATACTGTTCACCTTTACCACCGTGGGACAAGGAGTACCGAGAGGAGCACGCCATAAAGCACGTGTCGTTTCACGCATATGTAAAGCAATTGGACCACGCGAAGAACAAGGGCCAGGGATCTTCCTACATATCACCGTTGTCCGAGTCCAACTTTGCCATTGACAAGAATTGTATTGGCGGACATGAACCTTGGCCCAAGGGGATATGCTCGAAATGCCAACCGTCTGCCATTACCTTACAACAACAGGCATTCAGAATGGTGGACCACTTGGAGTTCTCATCTCCAGATACCGTAAATACTTTCATTGAAAGCTGGAGACAAACCGGCACACAGAGGATCGGATTTATGTATGGAACGTACCAGAAGTATGATAAAGTCCCTCTTGGTATCAAGGCTGTTGTGGAAGCCATCTACGAGCCTACACAGCACGATGAGAATGACGGTCTTACGTTAGCTATGCCTTGGGAGAACGAGGACCAGATTGATAAGATTGCACAGATGTGCGGACTACAGAAGATTGGTGTCATCTTTACAGATCTGACAGACTCGGGTAACGGAGACGGTAGTGTTGTTTGCAAGAGACACAAGGACTCTTTCTTCTTGTCTTCGTTGGAGGTGATCTTTGCAGCGAGGCTACAGAAGAAGTACCCTAATATCACACATTTCTCGGACTCAGGAAAATTTTCTTCGAAGTTCATCACATGTGTTGTGTCAGGTAACAACAAAGGTGAGATTGAAATGTCGCCATATCAAGTTTCTGAAAGTGCAGAGGCTCTTGTTGCTGCTGACATGATTTGCGGCTCCACAAATCCATCATTTGCATACATCAACGACACAAACGATACCCGGTACGTTCCGGATATCTTCTACACAAAAATCAACGAGTACAAGCGTGAGGTTAAAGTGAATGCGAAGCCTGCTGTACCAGTTGACTACCTTCTTGTGACGTTATCGCATGGGTTCCCACAGGAACCGAGCCCTGTATTCCTCTCCAACGCCTTCCCTGTGGAGAATAGGGCCGCATTGGGCGTCAGCCAAGACTTGCTAGCTGTTAAGTCGCACCTGAAGATCGACTCGACGGACCAGGACAATGTTCTCAAACAGGTTTCCGACTTCCATCTGCTTCTGTACTTGGCATCAACAGAGATTCTCTCTCCAGATGAAGAGAAGCTGCTGGCGAAGGCTGCAACATCACATGAGTTAAAGGATGCGTTACATCTAACGGAGCAACCGGGATGGCAGACACTGCTTGCGATCATGAGAAGTTGCTGAAGTCCTTGAAGTTCTTGAAACCCCTGGTTAGTAACTATTTCTATGGAATGTCCCATGCCCATGCCACCGTAGGATCTTCATGTCTCGATGTGACACCTTAATATAGTTACGAAATACTTGTAGGATTTCCTAATTAGGCATTCAAGACATCGAATATTCTGGAGAGATCGAGACTTCGCGAAACCTTCCGTGGGCGATGGGCTGAAAACTTTTTAAAAAGACGTATAAAGAGAGTCGCCGCCATAGAAAAACTTCTCGAAGAAACCTTTGAGAACACCCCCTTGGTCTCACATCGATTTCAAAAAGTACACAATGAGTGCACCATTCGGCTTGGATTTTGGTAACCACAACTCCGTGGTTGCTGTTGCCAGAAACAGAGGCATTGACGTCGTTGTCAATGAAGTGTCCAACAGAGCTACGCCTACGATTGTCGGCTTCGGTATGCAAAACCGTGCCATCGGTGAAACCGGAAAGTCCCAGCAGACATCCAACATCAAGAACACTGTCGACAACCTCAAGAGAATTGTTGGTCTTCCTTCAAACCACCCAGACATTGAGAAGGAGAAGGTTTTTTACACCACCGAACTTGCCGATGTCGATGGTGAGATTGGCGCTAAGGTGAGATTCCAGGGAAAGCAGGAGAGCTTCTCCTCTACTCAGCTTGCAGCAATGTACTTCAACAAGATCAAGGCCACTGTTGCCAAGGAGACTAAGGCCACCATCTCAGATGTGTGTGTTTCTGTGCCAACGTGGTACACTCAGAAACAGAGACACGCTGTTTCCGATGCCGCCAAGATTGCTGGCCTCAACCCTGTGAGAATCGTTAACGAATTGACCGCTGCTGCTGTTGGCTACGGTGTCTTCAAGACTGACCTTCCAGAGGACTCTTACGTCAACATGGCGTTTCTTGACATTGGTCACTCGTCCTACGAAGTCACCATTGCTGCATTGAAAAAGGGTGAATTGAAGGTGCTTGGCTCTTCCTACGACAAGTACTTTGGTGGTAGAGACTTGGACTTGGCCATTGCTAACCACTTTGCCGATGAGCTTGATGCTAAGCACAAGGTCCAGGTTAGATCCAACCCTAAGTCCTTCTCCAGAATGCTTGCATCTGCCGAGAAGATTAAGAAGATCTTGTCTGCGAACACACAGGCTCCATTCAACGTTGAGTCCGTCATCAATGACATTGACTTCTCCTCCTCCATGACTAGAGAACAACTTGAAGAGCTTATTGCCCCACTTCTTGAGCGCGTTTCTGCTCCAGTTGAGGCCGCCTTGAAACAAGCCGGTCTTTCCGCTGAGGATATCGAGTTTGTTGAGGTTATCGGTGGTGGTTCCCGTGTTCCAGCCGTTAAGGACAGATTAACCGAGGTCTTTGGTAAGCAGTTGTCCTTCCACTTGAACCAGGATGAGGCTATCGCTAGAGGTGCCACTTTCATTTGTGCTATTCACTCCCCAACTCTCAGAGTTCGTCCATTCAAATTCACTGATGTTAACCCACACTCTGTTTCTTACTACTGGACCCCCCAGGTTGACGACGACGAAGACCACCTCGAGGTATTCCCTGTTGGCTCTGCGTTCCCATCCACTAAAGTGATCACTCTGGAGAGAACAGGTGACTTCAAGGTCGAGGCTAAGTACACCAACCCTGCTGAGTTGCCAGCTGGTATTCCAGCCGAGATCGCCACTTGGGAGATCAAGGGCGTTAAACCATCCGAAGGACAGAGCACTGTTTCCGTGAAGGCCAAACTCAGAAACAACGAGTCAGGCTTCTACTGTGTTGAGTCAGCCTACACCGTTATGGAAGTTGAAGAACAAGAGGAAATTCCATATGAGGGTGAAGGTGAGAAGCCAGATGACTACGAACCACAGTACAAGACTGTCAAGAAGATTGTCAAGAAGGACGACCTGGTTGTCGTTGTTTCTGACGGCTCTTTGCCAGAGAAGAAGTTGAACGAGTTGTTCGAGAAGGAGGCTCAGCTTACTTCTTCTGACGAGTTGGTCTTTAAGATTCAGAATAAGAGAAACGAGATTGAAGAGTACATTTACGACTTCAGATCCAAGTTGGATGACATTTATGCTCCATTTGTCAACGAGAAAGAAAAGAACGACTTGTCTGAGCTCTTGATGAACGCTGAGGAGTGGCTCTACGACCACGAGGATTCCTCCCTTGGTGTCTATACTGCTAAGTACGAGGAGTTGGCTTCTAAGGGTAACCTGATCAGAGGAAGATACTTGTCTGCAGAGAACGAGAAGAAGGAAGCCGAGAGAGCTAAGAAGGAGGCTGACGCTTATCAGAAGTTTACACAGAAACTCCAAGCTGATAAGGAGGCCAAGTCGAACGATACTCCAGAGGAGAAGAAGGACTCTGAAGGTGACTTGGACTTGGATTAAAAAAAATATCGCTTGTTTTAATTTGATTTCTTCTTTGGCATAATTCATCCATAAAGTATACATCTGTTGGGTTTGGTCTTTTGTTTCCTTTTCCTCTTCCTTTTATGTCATATCTCCTTCCGGATATTCTGTGTTTATTTCGGGGCCTCTCTTAAAACTACAGTTATGTTACGCTTTGTCTTGTAGAAATATTTGAGCTAGTATTAACAGGTGATGGAGGTAGTAGGTCGCTCCGGAGTTCGCGTCTACCTTTTCCGATCAGATTAGTTATCGTCGATGGTGAATAAAAAGAACTGTAGCAGACTCGTACGATTGATTTCTTCAGAAGTGTACATATAAAAGGTTCTGGATATTGGAGCAGTGAAGTGATTTGATAGTAGATTATTCATTGGGAACATCATTAAAATGAGTGAGATTGTTGTTGTTGGTGCTGGTGTCATCGGGCTTTCATGTGCCCTGGTACTCTCTGAAAAGGGCTATAAAGTGAAGGTTATAGCATCCCATTTCCCTACTGATGCTCTGACTCCAAAGTACACCTCCCCATGGGCAGGTGCTCACTATAGACCATTTCCATCACATACCGCAAAGGATTTTGAGGATGCGATGTTAACGAGAGAAACATATGAGTACTTCAAAACACTTGCTAAGGACGAGCCAGAATCCTCAGTCAGATGGATTGAAGGTGTTGACTATCTCGAAGACCAAGGAATATACAGTACTAACGCCAAGGGATATGTGGAAGGGATTGATGGTATGAAAGAGCTTCCTAAGTTTAGTTTGCCAAAAGGTGTATCGTTTGGCGCCAGATACGATACTTGGGTTCTCAACTCACCCTTTTTCATTCAGTACCTTTACAGAAAGCTCACTTTCAAATATGGCGTCGAGTTCATTCGAGCAGATCTCATATCTTTGAAGCAAGTATTTCAGATGTTCCCTAAGGCTCTCGTCGTGAATGCTTCAGGTACGGGACTTCAGTATGAAGGTGGTATCGACCCAGACAGTTTCCTCATTAGGGGCCAAACATTGCTTCTCAGGGTTCCACAGAATTGTCCTTATCTGAACAAAACTATCACTCATCAGTCTAAGGATGGCCTTTGGACCTTTGTGATTCCAAGACCATGCCATGGTGGTCTCATTCTCGGTGGTACCAAGCAGCTGGATGACTACCAAAGCACACCAAAGGAAGAGGACACAAAGGGACTTCTTGAAAGAGCCAAGAAGCTTTATCCTGAAATCTTCATTGATGGTAAATTGGACATCAGAAACATAAACGTCGGGTTCAGACCTGCTAGAAAAGGTGGAATCAGGGTGGATACTGAGAAGCATGGGAAAGACATAATAGTGCATGCTTATGGCGCTGGTGGCATGGGCTATGAGCTTTCTTACGGTGTTGCTAAGAGAGTTCTAAGCGTTATCGCAAGTGTCGAATCCAGATCTAAGCTTTAATTCAATATCTTTTCTGTTTATAAAATGCTGATAATCTGTTCATTTGTCTGTTTCTTTTTAAAAAAATACAATTTTATGGTTCATCCGTATAGAAAACGAACAGTAGCAACATGGGAGAACATGAGAAGCTGAAGAGATCGGCGATCAAACGTGCAAGAAAAGTTAAGAAAAAATTAACTCTAGTTTTAAAGGGAAAAAAAAAAAATGCCCAGTACGTCTCATGCCTTGTGTGTCAATGTTTTGGGTGGCCTTTGACCTCTCTACACCAGCCAGGAATGTCATCACCACAACCACAGAGTGGTCTTTCTGTAACAACGTTCTCCAATCCAATAGAATCCGCAATCCATGGATGGTTGATCATACCACCAGCATCTGCTCTCTTCTCAGGGTTAACAGATAACATTGGGAGCAAGAAGTCCGATATTTCGTACGCTTCCTGCTCGGAATACTTGTATTTGTCAACCAAGACTTCCTTCAATCCCCATGGTTTCAGCTTAGAAATATTTCTAAGCTCTCCTCTTGAGTTGAAAAACTCTCGAGTGTACTTACCGTCTTTCAGCAGCTGTGACGGAAATTTACTTAGAAGCTCAATGACTTGCGCAATGTGGTCATCATCCTTTGCATACGAATGTCCTTGTACTGGATCAAACAAGTAGTCGCCAGTTAGCAACTCAAAGATCATACACGCCAAAGACCAGACATCGGCAGAGCATCCCCATGATGCTCCAATGAGAACCTCTGGCGAGCGGTATTGCCGCGTCTGAATGTCATCAGTGAAGTGTTCATCGTACCAACATGCATTACCCAGGTCGGCAATCTTGACACCAATGAGATGGTCATCTGTGACGGTGTCCTGTTCTATGTCATGGGTGGGTTCAGCCGCAAGAAGGGTACTATTATCAGCCGATATGGACATCGATGACAAAGAATCGGCAACTAGTTCTGACCTGGAAGGTGTAGCTGTTCCAGCCTTAAGTGGAGAGCCAGTATTTTTAAACGATTCGAGTATCATACTAGAAGATAATGGAGACGGTAGTGGTTGTGAGCCAATAATCAGTGTTTGGCGTCTTGATCTTCTCCCGTTTCTTGAAGGAGTAGAGCTAGTACTGCTCGTTCTAGCTGGTGGATGTACTGAAGATTTTCTGGACTGCCTTCTCTCTAGTTTCTTTTGATCTTTCTGTGCCCTCTCGATAGACTCCACCATCGCAACAATGTGCTCCACGTCGCCAATTTCAATTAGGACGTTTTCGGGTTTCAGGTCCGTGTGGATAACACCACACTCTCTATGCAGGTAATCCAATGCCAAAAGCATCTGCTTAGCTATCTGTTTCACATAGATCACCGGAATTCCTCTATGTTTGTACTTGCGGATCAAGCTCAAGAGGTTTTCACCAAGAACTTCAAACACCATGATCACATGAGAGCCGTTTGGACCTTCATGCATAAACGAGTCCAAGAATGCAATAACATGTTTCTTACCTCTATGGTCCAGCGTATTTTGACTAACTCTTTTCAGAAGTTTTATTTCATCCAGAGCAGTCTCTGTGTAGTGTCTTGCTGATCTTACAATCTTCATTGCGACGTGGATATTCCTTTCTGTATCTTTTGCGAGCCACACGGTACTAAAGTGTCCCCATCCAAGTTTTCTCACGAGAATGTACCTTTCGTCCTTGTACTTCTCACCTTTGTATGCCGGATGGTACCCTCCTTTCTTGTAGTCTTCCTTGTCTTCCTCGCCTTTGAGTTCTTCTTCAGGAGCCTCATCATCATCGCTGTCATCGATGTTTTCATCCTCTGCATCATCTTCCACAGTGTCATGTGGCTGGCCATTTCTATAGCTCTCGGTATTTATTCCATGAGGCAGCCGGGCATCGATCGTAGAATTGCCTTGTACAGCTACATTCTGAAAGAGATTGGAAAGCTGAGACTTCCCGGTTCCTGTGTTTTCGGCAGGTGGACGCCCCTTTACGGGTGAAAAGATGTTGCGGGAGTCAGGATCCACAGACCGCGCCATCTATTCGATGTGTATAGACTCACAGGTGAACTAGTACACCGTGGAATTTATCAACGGTGTAGAGTGACTGTTCGGAATAGGATGGTTAGAAACGTGATGCCTTTCAAAACAGCTCGAATGGAAACCACTGCCTGGAAGTGTTGCCCGCACGAGGTTAGATCTGGCAACTCAGGTTGGATTGCAAATAGTACAGCAGGTAGATAGTAAACAAGTTCTTCTGAGAAATGTATGGTTTAGTACGGAAGAACGCTGCTCAATGGCCCTGTTTGTACCAATCTGATGCCTTTTCACCCTGGAGAGCTTATGGTTCCATCAGCATCGCCCACAATTAGCACATTGGATCCATTTCCGGTATTGCACGTGATATTACACGTGCATACGTCGGTTCTCAGATTCCATCTCATCACCTTCTTGGTCTTTGAATAGCTTGGGAGATACTCGCCCGTATCCATCTTAGCCATCTTTCTTGCTGTTGTTTTCACATTTCACAGTACTTTCCCCTCTATAATGGAACTGGATCAGGTGTTATTTGGACTCGACAGTTTTGTGACTGCGTGCCAGAACAATACATTGGACCCGAGCACCATCTACATCGAGACATATGTGACTCTTCTTGACCAGCTTGCCGTTTTGTTAAGAGATGAGGCCGTAAGAGACGACAGGGCTGTTGTGGATAATCTCACGAGTCTGACCAATTCGGCAGGTTACGTCCTCGAACGATCAGATATACCCGAGCTCAGATCTGTCACTATGGAAGCAATGAGAGTGTTGGCCAACGCAGTGGCTGACAAGCCTGGGAACAGGAAGATTGTTGTATCGCAAACGCAATTCGTTCGGACTTTGGGGAAGCAGATTGAAGAGAATTTCGACGATGGCGACTTGAATGAACGTATATTTGTTTTGTTGAAGAATTTGGTAATTGACTCCCCTGAAATAGCTAAGGAGGTTGCTATCCTTACTGAGCATCTCTTTGTCAACGCTGGGTATGAGAATTCATTCTTGTCTATTGATCTCCTGACAGATCTCATTCCATACCAGAATTACAAGGTAGACACTAAATCAATTGGAAGATTTACGAAAAAATTCAAAACGTTTATTGAAAGAAGGGAAGCCTTTGATGAAGACGAGTTCGCTGGACTGATTGTCAACACCGCAACGGTACTCGAAGAGCTTACTCTGGACCAGCGACAAAACTTCAAGGATCAGTACGTTGAAACATCTATACAGGGTTCCCTTTTCGAATGTCTGAGACTTTTGAAACCGGTTGAGTTCCAGAATAAACTACTGGCACAGCGAAAAATCTTTGGAGCCATCGGTAACATCTCTGCAAATCCTTCTGCATCTAACAAGCCCTTGGTTCTCAATTCCACCAAGTACCTGGAAGATGACACGGAGGAAAACGGATACGTGCTCTCAGCGTCGATGATTATTATTGGTAACTCCATCGGATCCGCGTCTGACCGAAAAGAAATCCTCAATCAGGCACCAACTCTCATCGATCAAGTTCTCTCCAAGTACAACTACCTAGTGGATCCCGTTCAGTTCCAAGGCATTCTTCACGTGTTGAAAACCCTTATTAGCTTTGATACCATTGCCGAGTTTTTCACCTCCACCAACGTGGCCAGCCTTGCGCAAATAATTGAGGCCACAATCCGCAACAGCAGGTACTACACGAACTTCACGTCGCTTCTTGTTGCGTTTCTCAAGAAACTTATTGTTCTCGTTGGAAAGAACCAATTCCAACAGCTCATTGAAATCAAGATCCTTACAACGCTCCTATCGTCCGAGTCGAGCTACAAGTTGGATATTGTTATTCTATTACTAATCAACAAAGCCGCAGTCTATAGAACAGAAGCGGATATATCTCCTCTAATAACACGGGCACTGGAGTTCAAGGCCCCGAACATTCCTGCGTCCTACGTCTTCGAGCTCACAAAGACCGTTGGTGTACTACTCCAAAACAAGCCGCAGTGCGTTCTCACGAAGCACGCTGATGGAATCTCTAGGCTTCTGACAACTGTTTCCACAACAGTAGCTGGCCTCGATGGTGGTGATGGGGCTTCCCAAGCCATCCTCAACAACGCCAGGTACATCGCTGGCACTTTACTGAACTTACAAAAAGACATTCCGGTCGACGCTCGTCTTGTCGAACAGTGTAAAGACATTTTAAGAGGCTTAGAGGCTTAGAACGTACCGCATGGACCCTGTCATAGTGTAATTTTAGAGTGACGCATCCTCACCAAGGTGGATAAAGCACATGGCACAAAAAACACAACGAGCTATGCGGAAGCGTGTTCCGGGGAACGCGTACTACACGTAATCTTGGATCCGCCATTGGGAACAGCTTATGTACGAAGAAATAGACACGTTTCACTCCCCAGCCACTGGCCCTTTGGCCTAGAAACCCTCGTCAGCCAATCACAGCGATAGATAACGGCCCCGTAGATGGCGTTATACGTGTGTTCTGAGCGTTTCACCCCACGCGCGGGTTGCCGCAGTAACGCGCATTCTCCCTCAAGCATAAACAATCCGAGCGTGTTATTTTTTAGTCTTCCTTTCTCCAGTCTCCTTAGAAGGAACCAACCACTCTTTGCTAAGGAGATTTGGCTGTTTGGCTAACCACACTCGTTTTGCTATTTAGAAACTATTCTTTTCGACTGGTCCTGGTAGCTGGAAAATGATGTTAAAGACCTCTGTGCTAACCGCCGTTGCATCGCTTCTGGCTGCTTCGGAAGCGATGATCGCTATCACCACCAAGGGGAAGCGTTTCATCAAGCCAGACACAGACTCTTCTGTTGATGGGCAGGCGTTTTTCGTTAAAGGAATAGACTACCTGCCGGGCGGATCTTCTGGTTATACCACTTCTTCCGGTGTTGACGCGCTCTCCAATGCAGACCAGTGTTACAGAGATGTTTACGTCTTCCAGCAGCTAGGCGTCAACACGGTGAGAATCTACTCGCTTAACCCTGACCTTAACCACGATGAGTGTGTTACTATCTACAACGATGCTGGAATCTATCTCCTCCTTGACGTTAACACCTCAGAGTACGGCTCCTACCTTAACAGAGCAGACCCGGAGAGCACTTACAACGCTGTGTACCTCGGCCATGTTTTCAAGTTCATCGATGCCTTCAAGGATTACTCGAACGTCATTGGCTTCATCTCTGGTAATGAGGTCATCAATGACCAAAACGATTATGCATCCATTACGCCAAAGTATATCAGAGCCGTTCAAAGAGACATGAAGCAGTACATCGCTGCCCATGCCAACAGAACAATCCCTGTTGGATACGCCGCCGCGGACGGTGTCAATCTCAGAAGAGCCACACTCGAGTACTTGCAGTGCCACATTGATGGTGAGGATGATGATATTTCCCGTTCAGACTTCTTCGGCTTGAACACTTACCAATGGTGCTCTGGTACCTCCAACTGGGAGACTTCCGGGTATGATGTTCTCAACTCCACATTGGCCAACACTTCTATCCCTCTGATCTTCTCTGAGTTTGGTTGTAACACCAACAGCCCAAGAACTTTCGATGAGATTTCTGATGGCCTGTTTGGTGGTTTGGTGAACACTTTCTCTGGTGGGTTGGTGTACGAGTACTCCGAAGAAGCTTCGAACTACGGTGTTGTCAGTATTAATGATGACGGCACAGTTACATACTTGGACGACTACACCAATTTACGCGAGCAGTACATGAACGTAACTATTCCATCTATCCTGGAAAGCAAGGTTGAAGAAGTTGATGCACCAGATTGCGATGCTTCCTATATCACATCTATCTACGCTGATTTTGGAGCTGACTTTGATATTCCGGATCAACCTGATGAGATTGCCGATTTGATCAAGAATGGTGCCAACTCTACCAATATTGGTGAGTTACTTGATGATGTTGAGGCAAAGAAATCGAACTACACTATCGAGGACGTTGAGAGTTCAGAAGTTACGACGGCAACCGTTTCATTCAACTCCCAAAACAAGGTCAATACCCAGACAGGCACTACGGCCTCTTCTAAAGCAGCTCCTTCTTCTACATCTGCTTCCTCTTCTGCTTCATCATCCTCCTCGAAAGGCGCGGCTGGTATTCTTGTTCCTGCTACTGGAATTGGCATGGGTGTTATCATGGGCTTCTTAGCTCTGATCTAAGATGGATTTCTAATTTTTAATGCTGAGACTGATTGTCTTCATGGAAATCGAAGTGTATATTATTTGGTTTTTATTCCTTTTCTTATTCTTGTGGCGTTGAAGGTAGGGTTCTTTGTGTTCGTTACTAAGACATGATGGTTTTTGTTAAGCATATGTAGATTTGGAGGAAATGAAAATATTCATTATGTATAAATACAGTGCATAAGGCGCACTTGATTCTATATGGTGGTTATATGCGTTATGATCACGAGGATTGGGATGGTGTGATCATTGGACCATTGTCTTAAGGAGGTCTTTTGGATTCCAGCTCCTTCTGTTTCTGCAGCCTCTTCTCCTTTAATCTCTTCTCATTCTCAGCAAAGGCTCTAAACTGGACAGGGATATTAGCCCAGTCATCATCCTCTGCTACTGCCTCTGGCTCTGTAATCTCTTCCTCAGTAGTCTTTAAATTTTGCGCACCGGGTTTTCCCTTAACAGGGAAATAAGCAGAGCTACTGAGTTTTGTAGTACCTCTCGCCATTTTTCTTTTCGTCGCTCTGAGTTCCTTGGGTACGTTCTTGAAGTCCAACACTTTGAGAGGGGGATGGAAATCAGCTGGCCATATCTCCTCCGTTTCATTCAATGCGAAAGCAGCTTCATTCCTCTTATGACGCCAATCGCGGATGTCATCATTATATTGTTCCCATACACAGTTCACACACCCAGACATACAACAGTTATCTGGCTCCTTTGGCCGATCAGGAACAACAATACCAGCAATAGTTCGAGGTAAACCAGCATCTCTTCTCGATGAAGCAAGACGCCCACCACCTTCTAGACGACCACCAAATACATTTCTCATACGGTCCTCAGCAGTGCCTTCTATATGTGTATTGCCAAAGAACCTTAGAGGCTCTGGTTTGAAAGTTTGGGATGTTGATTGAGAATGCTGAGTGTCTTGAGAGTTAGCTGTGGAGGACACAAACCGGCTTGCTTGCGCCGTGATCCTCGAGTAGAGTGGTATGCAGGGAAGTCGTGATCTGATCATTACAGTTAAATATCTATATGTATAACTCTCTTATGTGAGAGAGGAAATGTTTGGTAAAAAGATTCTTCGTTTTTTGGGACCAGGTTTCTTTTACATCCACATTGTCTGGGCTCTTTTGGATTGATGACCGAAACCGGAGAATGCGCCCCTATCGATTATTGCTTTTGAGTAAGATTATGTCAGCATTTCTTACATAAAATAATGTGTTAGCAGAAGCTGTTAGGAGTATGCGTCTGGCTTGGCCCAATTACGAGAAAAGCGATTTTTAAGTCATTGTCATTAATAAGTTCGAAGGATAAGGAGGACCTAAGAGTGCATTACTATGATCTATATAATTTACTATCCGGGTGTTCCAGAACATGCTTTCGAAGGAATCATTTATGCTCTGATATTCCAGTTTAAGCAAACCTGTTCTGATTGGTCTAAGACTGTCACCGTCTTTTAAAATTCAAATATCCAACTGAGCCTTGTAGACGATTTCAGAAATTTTCAATCCCCATTCCCATACCTCGTCATCCTTTATATAGGTCTCGCCATTCTTATCGAAGTATCTGTAAGTATCGATTCTGGAGTTGTCCCAATCAACATCTTTAAAGTTGTAGAACTGAACGAATGGAGTCAAGAATTTCTGGATATCGTTTTCCTCTTCTGGTAAGAAGCCATCAAGCTTGGCATAGAACCACAGATGATTCTCAGAACTGTGTGGGACGCCATCCTCTGGCTTAACGTACTTGTCAATGCACTTTGGTCTATAATCAATTCTGTACCTGAAAATATCCTTTAATGGAAGCCCACCGTCAACCAGTCTCTTAGTGAATCCACGTAAAGAGACGCAAACCTGTAAGTCAGATACAATATCACCATATACCTTCCATATATCGCGCTTGAACTTCTCTGGGTTGGTCTTTTCGAGCGAAGGATCGACATGCGGGTACGACTCAATTAATGCGTCAATGATGTTAGCTGGATAGTAGTTCAAAAGCTGTAGTCTCAAACCTTCAAGCGTTGTTGGTGTGTTCAAGTTAGCATATAAGACTGGCTCGTTACCAACCTCACCTATTACCATTTTAATGCCCTTCTTGGCACAGAGAGCCCCATAACGTCCGGATTGAATGTCTCTGAGAGTAGTAGGGGAAATGAATTTGTTCTCGGTGAATGCTCTAAAAGTATGAAGATCCAGTGTGTTGACCAAATCTTGCAGCTTAGTATGTGGAATAGTTCTTAGTTGTGCTAACTTCTCAGCACCGGACAGGGATGAATCGATGCCAAGTTTAGTGACCACCTCGTCAAATTGGGTCTGAAGTTCTTCGATCCCCTTAGGCTGGACACTGAGGGCATTGGAAACCATTGAAACTTGTTTGATAATCTGTCGTTCCTCTGGATGGTACAGTTCATATGACAATTGGAAGAAAGTAGAGTAAGAACCAGCCGAACGACCACCAAGGGTAATTTTTTCAGGATTTCCACCGAAGTGCTTGATGTGTTCATAGGTCCATTCGATAGCAGCTCTCTGATCCCAAAAGCCGAAATTGGAGTTAAACTCATCTTCCTCTTGTAGTTCCTTAGACGCCAAAAAGCCAAATAGAGAAACTCGGTAACCTGGGACGACAATGATGTAGTGCTCAGAGAACTTCTCATCGTTGTGCAAATCTCTTGGATCAAAGTTGATAGCATGGTTCGCTTTCCCGTACTGAAGCCAACCTCCATGGAACCAAACAAGAACCGGCCAGCCGCCCTCTGGTTTGTATTTGTCTGAAGCTGGGATCCATATATTCAAGTATGTGATGTCCTCTGTAGTCTCTGCAGCAGCTCTGACATTAATGAGTTCCTTAACTGGAAGCGGTGGCTGTGCGCCTTGTGCTGGAAAGTCGAAGTATTCACCTGTGTAGTCATAATCACAAGGAATGACTCGAGGACGTCTCCAACGGTACTCTCCTGTTGGTGGAAGCGCGTATCTCACTCCACAGAAACGTTTCGTTAAAGGTTTCTTGGTATCCTCGTCCTTGATGGTGAGGCCAGTGAGGGTTCCCTTTCCTGGAAGAGACACACTGGTAGGCTCGGAGATCTTCTCGACAGACGGAACTTGACCCATTATGTTGTATATTGTAGTGACTTCTCTATGGTATGTGATGGACTCTCTATGTTTTGCTTAATTGTACCTGGGAAACTTTCCACATCGGATCATCGAGAATATATGAGTAGGCCCAAGCGTAGATCTTTCCGTTGATAGGCAATCGGCGGACATCTCGGGAGAAGTCGGCGGACTGGGTTCTCTACGGATAACGCCCCGGGCGGATATCCTAGGCCTATACCTACCTATACGGCTCCGGAATATCTTAGGCCAAAAAGTTAGTTTCATTATGGTCAAGAGCTACTAATACCTATTTTTTCTGAGACCTTCCTCTTTATTTATCTCATCTTCTCTAGTAAAACCTTAGATCGAGCGCATCTCCCCATGCGAGTCGGAGGTCGCATTTATTAATCAATCATCACCTATCGATCCTCAAACTCTATGGCATTAACTACTCTGTAGTACATAGGCCAAATGGTGTCTAGAAAAGTACCGGCAGATTAGGAGCCAATGCCTATCTGCCCTCCAATTTAGATTGATCAGGTCCCACATTGTGTATAAGAGCGGTAAACGTCGGCATAGGCCTAATCGGAGCGATAAGGCGGAAGCCGATCGCCGTGCGTCCTCAAATCCCCAGACTTTGGTATGCGCATCCTCAAAATAGCCATATAAAAGCACGTTTTCGTCTTCTGAAAGACATTTCTCAAGTGTTTAATCCATCCTACTTGTCTCATAGGTGCGTTTTCTGATAGCTACTCACTTCAATCTACACAAACAGCACAAATGTCTACCGGTCTCGCTCAGTACAAGAAATACCCACTCACTTTTGGCCCTTCGCCTGTCTCCGAGCTTAAGGGTCTTTCCAAGGCCCTTGGAGGGAAGGTGAACATCTTTGCCAAGCGTGAGGACTGCAATTCCGGTCTTGCATTTGGTGGTAACAAGCTCAGAAAGCTTGAATACATCGTCCCAGATATCCTCGAAGGTGACTACACACACTTGGTTTCTATTGGTGGCCGTCAGTCCAATCAGACAAGAATGGTGGCCGCTCTCGCTGCGCACTTGGGCAAGAAATGTGTCTTGATTCAGGAGGACTGGGTTCCTATTCCAGAGGCTGAGAAGGAGATTTACAACAAGGTCGGTAACATCGAACTCTCGCGTTTGATGGGTGCCGATGTCCGTGTCATTGAGGACAAATTCGACATCGGTATTAGAGAGTCTTTCAAGAATGCGCTTTCTGAATTGGAGGAGAAGGGTGAGAAGCCATTCCCTATTCCAGCCGGTTGTTCAGAGCACCCAAAGGGTGGTCTTGGTTTTGTTGGTTTCGCTGATGAGGTTATCGAGTACGAGAAGGCCAACAACATCAAATTTGACAAGATCGTTGTATGCTGTGTTACTGGTTCCACCACCGCTGGTATCATTGCAGGTTTTGCCCAGTATGATCGTGAGGCTGACATCATTGCTATCGATGCCTCCTTCACTCCAGAGAAGACTAAACAGCAGACCCTTAGAATTATCAACAACACTGCCAAGTTGATTGGTCTTGACAAGAAGTTCGAAGACTTTACTCTTGACACCAGATTTGCTCACCCATGTTACGGTGTGCCTAACGATGGCACAATTGAGGCCATTCGACTTTGTGGTGAAACCGAAGGTGTTCTTACTGACCCGGTTTACGAAGGTAAGTCTATGCAGGGTTTGATCCAGTTAGTCAGAGAGGGCGCTTTTAAGGAGGGCTCCAACGTTCTCTACGTGCATTTGGGTGGAGCTCCAGCTTTGTCTGCTTACTCGTCCTTCTTTCCAACCAAGTCCTTCAACTAAACCACTCATATTTACTTCTCAAAAAATTTTCTATGCATTTGTATAATACTTATAATTTAATACTTGCCTCATTCTTTATGTTCATATTGCACCTGTATATTAATTTGTTTTCCTAAGATGTTGTTTTTCTAAGCTTCTCCGTAGTGATGATTCATAGTATTCCACTTTAAGTCGAGTGCGAACTATAGTGTTTGCCGCTTCTTTAGAAGTCATAGGATAGTTAAAATATTAATTCCTCACATTTATATTTCACTTGTTTATAACTTGAAACAACTGGTTGGGATCGATACTGTTATTGGAACACTGAAAAGTTGTTTTCAAACACTAACTTTCCATTGACACATTTTCTACTACCTCACTATCAGTTTGCCCAAAATATTACATATACGAGACTCTATATTATACCTTGTATAGGTCAGAATACTGGAAATCAGAACGTAAATACCAAAATCAAAAGATTTATATTCTCGTTTCAGAGGAGACGGAGCTGTTGAATTTATGATGAGAAGGGGTACTTTGGTATCTCTGGATGTTAAAAAAGTCGCAGATGACCTGAACATATTCCGAAGGTCTCTGGTCCAAGATATCATGAGAAGAGTTGACATCGTAGAACTCATTTTCTGGGAAGTGTTCCTTAATTCTTTGGAGTCCCTCCTTGGAAATGAATGGAGACTTGAGACCTCTTATAAACTTCATGGGGCCACTAAACTGCAGCCCTTCGGTGCTCTCCTCTGGCCAATCAGAGACGTCCTTGACTGCCATGTCCTCCATATGGTGGATTGGGTTAAGGAACTGAATATAGGGTGACTGGAAATCAATAACAGGGGACTCAAATCCTTTTGGTTTCTTGTTCACCAAGTTGACGAGTAGGTTCTTGCGGACAACAGCATTAGGAAGGTACCTTTTCATTGCCTCCGACGCCTTGTTCTTCCAATCCTTATCATCAGTTCTTATCTTTGCGTCGTTCAAGACGTATAACATGCTCTTTACATATTGCTTCATGTATTTCTCGATGTATGGTTGTTTCACTGGAGCATTGTCAATGATCACGGCTGACTTGACAAGTTCTGGGTATCGAAGAGCAGCAAGCATAGACACCTTGGCGCCGAGGGAGTACCCGACTAACTTCACTTTCCCAAGGTCTTGTGAAGAACAGAACTCTTTGATATCATGGACAAGGGTGTCGTAGTTAAATGGCATTGCATGCTCTGTCTCGCCATGGTTTCGAAGATCAATTGTATATACGGGAGAGTGTGTGCCATTGGCAATGAGCTTGGAATCAAGAGAATACGATTTCTTGGAACCGAAAATTCCATGGAAAAACAGAATAGGCTCGTTCTTTTCGGTATTCATATTCTGATGAAGTGTGACTTGTGGTAGATGAAGATCATAAGCTAATTTCACTGTTTCAGCATGTGGTAAAGTTCGGGAGACTTGTGAGCTTCTCAGGATTCTCGTAGGACAAAACATAGTTGTCAAGTAGTATAATGTATAGCTTACTCGAAACAAAAGCACGCGTTCAAGAAATAAATTTTGGAAATTCTACGAGTTATATACAGTAGATCATCTTACATATACGGAAATAATTATGGTAAGCCTGGAACTGAAAAGGGCTAAAAGCTCTCTTCAACCAAGGCGTAGCATTACGTAGTTCATCGATGCCTCTTTACACATGCGTGTGTCCTTACCGATATGCACTAGTCCACATGGTTGGAAGGAGCTGATGACTGTATGAGGTTTGACGGTCGATAACTCTTTAATGAATGCAACTAGAAACCCCGGGCCAATTGGAGGAAGCTTTTTGAAAAGGAAATTAAAAACTGGTCAATATAATACCGTACCAGAACCCTTTAAAGTTTACAGTCTCAATTACCTGTGTGTGCGCATATTCCGTCGTTTCTTTTCCAACTGGTGTGGCCATATCATAATGGTAATGGTAAAGCCACTTCAATATAGTGTAAGGACCCATGCAGAGGATTGGTCTTGCTTGCCCATCTAGCCGAGGTGCGTAGCTGTCAAAGCAATTTCCAATGGAACTCACCGTGTTGCCTCTATAATTATCATTGTGTTTTTTTCTTTCTTTTTTATTTCAACAAGTGGATATGAAATTCTAATGTTCTCTAGCGACCTGGTTACAGCGGGCTATCTCAGCGCGATGAAATGAAATCACTGAGTGGGGAGTTTAAGTATACATGCCAGGGAAGTAACGGGATAGGAGAAATGGAAGGTGAAGTATAAAGTACTTGAGTTAGATCATAATATTGAATTCGAAAGGGAGAATTTGCTTTTTCTAACTTTTGTAAAGAGCCTTTGTTTTCCCATGTTACAGGCGTGTGATTCGAAAGAAACAGTTAGACAGTTGGTGTAAGACAGCTGAACCCTGGTTTGTAGCTATTGAGATATATTGATGTTCAGTAGATAGTAGGCTTGATTCTTTTCATAGGATTACACTATTTTCCCTGTAATTTCTTTAAGACACAAACTTATCCTAGCACTACATCGAGCTGCAATTTCCAACATGCTGAATTCAAGCCATTATAGTACTCATATTAAACTTCGAAAAGCATAGGGACTTCATCACCCCTTAAAGCTCTTTAGCTTTGTTGGTGATTCTAAGAAATCAAATAGAAGGTTCTGAACATCTTCATAAACATATATAATCTGACCATTAGCTCTGCCCCTAGCACATCACCAACATTAAAGCTGTTGTATTAAAAAAATGTCAATTGTCCGGTATCTACGTTAGTTGTTTTTATAATTCTTTCTACAATTCTTAGTATATAAAGCTCTGAACTTAACGGCTTTATAGTTCTATTAATTAAACTAGAAATCACTGAGATAGTATAGAAAAGAACAAGCATTGCGGGGAATGCCGGGGTTCAGAATGATACCCTTTTGGCCACATTAGAAATCAATCCTCTAGCATTCAAGCAATCATGCCACCTAACTAGCTGATAGTTAAATAACTAAAGACTTTTGGCCCCCATAATCTAGTAAATGGTACTGATCTTACCCTGTATCTCTATCAGCACAATCATAGGTAACTACACCAGGGCCATTGTGATCCATGTAGTGGTATTTGGTTCGTGAATATTCAAATGGTCAGCTCAATATAAGTAGTTCAAGCTGTGCCCTCGTTTTGATTTTGTCCTCCCTCGAGAGAACTCCTTTCAATATCCTCGATTTCGTCAAAAGTTAACACCTGACCCGGAGTACCAATAATCTCATTGATCGTTTCAACTTCCACATCCTTCAACAGAATATGAACATGAGACAGCTCGAGAACGCTCTGCAATGCTGGAAAGTTCCGGAACCACATAACGCAGTCTTCTTGCAGACCAAGAGTTTCCACAAATGTCTTGGTGACGTACTTATCAATAATAGCTCTCGTTCGAGATGCCAAATCACCTATCTCGGATTCTGGATCAGAGGGAATCTCAAGCTTAGTCCATACAACAATATGTACAACATCAGTTGTGAAATTGTAGGGAAAGTCATTCCCTATAATTCTGATATCCTGTGCGTCGGTGAAGAGCTCGCACGTTGTATGTGGCTGTACATCGACCTTCCCAGTGGAGTCTACCCAGTAGAGACGGTTTCTGATGATATACTGGACCACCGTAAGTCCTTCAGAAGCACAACTGGCTTTGAATGCTCTGTATCTGGCGGTAGTGGCTTGGTTTCGGTAGAGCGCCCCGAGGTCGTTTGTTCCTGGAATGATGTTAGAAAAAGATTTAGAAAGGCATGGGAACATCTAGACAGCAAAAAGAAATGGATATACTAACTAACTATTTCAGAGACTCTATCCCACGTTATGGGTGTCTCACTAATAGTCATATTCTGTGTGGTTATCATTGACGTATGAAAAGAGAGAAAAAGATGTCTTTAGGTGAAAGCTATCTAGGGTGTAGGGTGCGGCCACTTTCTGTAACCTTCGGAAGATTGAGATGAGATCAACCGCAGGTCCGAATCTCAAGATTGAGCCCAATATCTAGGCTTATAGATTCTGAACAGACTATGCAAACTTATTGGTTTCGTTGGTATTCTGTTTTTTACTGTCTCTCTTGTGCCAAGTCAAACCATAATGTCTCGCTCGCTTGCGATTTAGCTAAGCTTCAAAACACGTTGTTGCCCAATTATCAATTCTTTCAGCAGGGACAAAGTGAGGCGCCTTCCGGAATTCAAGACTTAGGATACTTTTCCCTTGAATAGTGCTGTTTATTCCAACTATCTACAAATATGCAAACTAACTGTACTTTTTGTTAGGTTGAGCTCTAGAATTTCTATTCAATTTCAACTAGCTATAGGAACATGCTAGAAGCCATTATTCTGTCGTTGAGATGTCATTACGAAGCATATATACACGTAAAAAAAAGTAAGTATGGACATTATAAGAAGAAAATTCAACGTCTCAAAGTTCATAACCGTTTCTCTCAAGCTTGGATTGTCTCCAAGTCAAGAGCATTCACCATTTTTCTCTGGTCAATGGCCTTCTTTAAAAGCTTCCCGAAGAAGGCGGACGCAATATCGGCGTCTTTTATCGATCCAACGATCTTTTCTCTCTGAATAGCATGTTTGTCCAATGAGGACTGGAAAGCATTTTGTACTTCTCTGGCAGGATACTTCAGTACCTTACGACATTCCTTAGCGATTCTATCAGAGTTTTGATGTGGATAGTCCAACGCCTTCATCTGGAACTTGATCTTCAGGGCTAATTTTCTTGGAAGTGCATTAGGAATATCTGTTACCAAGTACGTAATAGCAACAATACCAATACCGATAGCAAGTGGCACGGCCAAGATTTGGAGGGTTCTCGTTGAAAAAAATGAGCCGTACTGGAAGACGTTCTTCATAACTCTTCCAGTAGATGTAGCACGAGATACCGCATAGAGGCCAACAGAGTAAATAGAATTTTTCCAAACGAGAACTTTGTCAGTAGTTTTGTTGCTCAATCCTAGTGAGGCCAAGAAGCCTTCTAAAGAAGGATCAATGAAGTCAAAAATTGAAACAGTATCATCGATTTGTCTCACAACGGAATCTTTTCTTCTGGTAAACATTACGTCGTCCCTGAATACCTTTTCATTAGAGAAGTCATTCCCGAGAGACTCTTTGCCCAAATTGTTGATTCTTGTAACACCGGCAGAAGTCTCTTTACGAGCGTTCTGCTCGCACTCTGCAACTGATTCCAAGATATTTCTAGTTATGGCCTGTTGCGTCTCAAAAACATAAGCAGCAAGATTCCATAAACCCTCGTATGGAACAATAGGATGATCGCCAACGGTATTAAGAGTTGAAAGTATCTTCTCTCGAGTATAGTTGTACACCTCATGTGATGTATTTTCAATAATCGATTCAATTTTTTCGTTCACCTTAACACTCTTCATCATGTTTTCCTCATACTTTGGGGATAACTCATCAAGCTTGGCAACCATTGTGTCTTTATCGTTCAAATACATTTTCTGGTTAGCCGACGACAATTCCTCAATATCAGCAAACAAGTTAGAGAGGTAGGTTTTTGCCGGTTGAAGCTTAGACAATGCTCTTTTCTGGAGTACAAAGTTTCTCAAACTAGTCTCTAAGTGATCAAAGTCAGGATTCGCACCAATATTGTCAAAGTCATCAGACCCACCAGGGTTCCCATCATCATTGGGATCTCCGCGGTTGCCATCATCATCAAAATCAGGCAAGTTTTCCACAACACCACTCGAAGAGACAAAATGAACAAAGTCACGGGCGTCCTTGTGCGTATCTGGCGAAAGCTGTTGGACTTGTTCTAGGATTCTTCTCATACATTTGTTTTTGTCTCTAATATTGTCAAATCTGTTCACAACAATGAAGATGAGTTTTTTCTCATTTGCGGCGGCAGCGATAAACTCTTTAGCAGAAAGAGTAAATTGATTCTCTGCACTTACAACAAACACAACCAAATCGATCTCTTCTTGTCTTGAAAACACCTCTTGAGTCTGATATGAATCCAGATTCAATCCGGGAGCATCAATCAATGCAATATCAACAATGCCGTTTCTTAACAAGCTGTTTTCGACAGATCTCTGGTCAGCAACATACACTTTCAATATGGAATATTTATCACATTCCCCAACGAGCTGTTCGAGATCTTTGATGGGGAAGATCTTGTAAGTTGATTCGTTTCTGATATTGTACTCGGAGCCAATAGGAACCGCGTGAACTTCCTCAACTCCATTATTTTCTCTAGAATCAATAACCTCACAGAACACGGTAGTACAAGGTTGCTGGTCTTCCGGAAGTACTTTTCTTCTCAAGAGGGCGTTACAGAAAGTTGATTTACCAGAGTTCAAATCACCGGTAACGAAAACTTTCGAAGAGGTATCATCAATTCTCTCCTTCAGGGAGAATAAGTGCTTTGTAACCTGCGAAATCTTGTCATCTAATAGGGTGGCTAATGCAGGCTTATCCAGGCTTGATACCTGGTTGTTATCCATCTTCAAATTCAGTTTCAATATTCTTAGGTCGGCCTTTGCTATCTCGTCATCTTCGTCGTCATCTTCGGGTTGCTTCTGGATCGCTTTTAAGCTCCGTACGGAATTCTTCTGGAGAAGTGCCAAATGTGCCTTTCTGCTATTCAGCAAGTGGTCTGAGAGCTCTCTGGAAGGGTAGAACACGGGACGCTCCTTGTTTTCCTTTTGCAAATCGGTAAGAAGTTGAACACCCGATGAGATAGATCGATCCAGCGCGACTCGGTTATTGTTATAATGGAGTTGTGATACTTGTGATTTCAACCGCATCTCGTTCGACATTGTTCTCTGGTGTGAGTTCCGCAAAGGAACCTTCAGTCTGGTAATGTTGACCTGCCCATCAACAACAGTGCTACCATCAAGGATACCTTCATCCCGGAAGTACATCAGTTGCTGAGCATGCTCTTCAAGCAGGGTCTCCGTATCGTCCGAAATGTCAGAGGTCGCATCAGGGATATTTCCCTGAGGACTTATGTCGTGCTCCTGACTCATTTTGCGACTAGTAACACAGTACACGCTTCGAGCTTGCGCTAGGCCTTGCGAGAGCGTGCTATAAGGGAAAGAACTAGTCAACCACCGTTGTAACGCCACCTCTTCTCTCGGATCAAGATCCGGTGTGGTGTGCATGTGTGCCCTCGGAAATCGCTTGCACTTTTTCAACTCGCTTCCTTGCCAGTTCTATGAGATGAGGTGAACTGAGATGAGATTGGCTTCTGGTCTATTCGAGGCTTAATTATTCTGTGATTCTCCTTCTGTAATGTCATTCCGGAAGAGAGGCGAAATAATCAGTTCTGGTGGTGTACGGACACCAAATGCGGTTCCACAAAGAGGTGTTCCCATTGGTGGGGCTGGAGGTGTTCTCGGTGTTCCTGGAAGAGGAGGACCATTACCAATAAGAGGTCCTGGAGTGCCAGGGAGATCCCCAGTTGGTGATATAATAAGAGGTGGAGCTATTATTGGAAAACGTGCGCCAGCTGAGTCCGTGCCTGAGAAAACGAACGACCTCTCTACTGAAGAAGAGTTCAAGCACCCAGGCGTCAGGCCTTCAACTATCAACTCTCAAAGTACGGTTTCTACCGGGTGTGCAGATTTGGATAAGATTTTAGGCTTTCAAGGCCTCCCTCTTGGAGCATCAATGCTTGTTGAAGAGAGTGGGACAACGGATTTCGGAAGCGTCATTGTCAAGGCGTTTGCTAGCCAGGGTGTTGTTCACAATCGGCTCGATCCAAAGTCTTCAAATACCCATGTAATTGTCCTGAGTTCAAATACTTCGTGGAGTAAGGAATTGCCTGGTCTTTATAAGGGAAGCAGCAAGGAGATAAAGAAGGCTAAGGTTTTGGAAAACGAGAATAAGGTGTCAGTTCAGAACCTGATCAGTGGTGATTCCAATATCCCACTGAGGACTGCACCACCTCCAGGACAGAATTCTGATTTAAAGATTGCATGGCGATATGGGATCAACGATCCCTCTAAGAAACAACAGCAGGCTGTTGAAGGGAGTAAAGATAACAACGAAATGTACAAGGATTACAACCATCAATTTGATATCACTACGAGATTGACACCAAGTCCAGGCTCGAATGAAATCACGTTCGTACCTCTTTCGACCAGTTTTAAGCCGGTTATTAAACAAATTGAGTATATTATCACTCAAAACGAGAATAAAGTGATAAGACTTGTGATTCCTTCATTTTTGCATCCCGCAATGTACACTCCACAATTGACGTTAGCGCAAGAAGTATTACCTTTTGTTCATGGCCTAAGGTCAATGACTAGAAAATATAACAGACTTGTCGTTGCTGCTACAATTGCTCTCGACCTTTATCCTAGGGAAACAGCTCTTCTACAACATATGGAGACTCTCTTCGATTCAGTATTGCATCTGGAACCATTCAACCAGGATATGATGAAGCTTTTGGAGAAGGCATACCATAACCAGCCTACAAAAGTACAGCATGGTCTTGTTCATATTTACAAACTTCCACATCTCAGTGAGTGGGGCCAAATGATGATAATGAAGAGCGAGTTCGCTTTCAAGAATGGGCGAAAGAAGTTTGAGATCGAAGAGTGGAGCATCCCAGTTGAAGATGAAGGCGATCCTCAGCAA
The DNA here is from genome assembly GCA_030585085.1 of Petasospora xishuangbannaensis. Taxonomy (NCBI): domain Eukaryota; kingdom Fungi; phylum Ascomycota; class Saccharomycetes; order Phaffomycetales; family Wickerhamomycetaceae; genus Petasospora; species Petasospora xishuangbannaensis. The sequence continues at coordinate 657,931 of JAJMBV010000001.1, read as the reverse complement.
ACCACTCAGAATATCGATTTTTAGGTCATTCCAAAAGAAAAACCAAAGTAATGTGGATATCATAATTAAATGCAGAATCACTCTACATTAATTTATTTGTGTACTTTACTAATCAGTTCTTTGCGTTATAAGAATCGCTTCTGGAAATGAGATTAGAGTACGGTCCTTGGGGATATTTGGCGGCGAATCGTTTAGAATTCTCTAGTCAACGAAAAAGGATGGAGAGTAAAGCATGGCCTATTATGATGGACTTTGGGAATCGGTCGTTTCGTGATTCAACAATACGCACAGATCAAGGACGTGAATGCCGCATTTCTTTTTTTCATTCCAGCTGAAATAATCTAAGCATATGCCTTTTCGACCCTGCTAATATTCAAGGTATATAAATCGCCGTCGTAGCCGGGAGTGGGCAAAATGTGGTGTGTAGAGATTTACGAGTCGTGGCCGATGTGCTCTCCGCGAGAGATGAGAAAAGCGTGCGTTGGGACGTTTGGTCCATGGCCCATAACCTTCTCATCTTAGAAACGGTTCTCCAATTGAAGGAGTTATAGACCTCTAGCAACTCCATTATCTGCATGGTATGAATTGTGCTCACCATCTTGACTTTCCGGTGGAAATTTGGACTCAGGTGGTGGAGTCACTGTCCCTACACGACCTGCTTTCATTACGGCTCGTACACTCAACCGTACGACGGAGCGTCGAGTCCAACGAAGTGTGGAGCCAGCGAGTACGAAAACGTTGGTTTGCCTCGGATGATGCTCCTGTCCAAGTCTTTCATGCTGTAACAGATCACCTATTATACTACAAGCAACGGCTCGCTACGGATCGGGATGCACTTAAGACGCTTAAGAGAAGGCCTTTCCGTCTTGAGGAAGGATGGAGAATCGCTGCAATGGGAGAAGATGTCATACCCATCCTTCGTCATCTAAAACACGATAAGAGCGACCTTACTACACGATACTATGCTAACTCTATATTGGAAGTAATCAATCATCGCATTATGGTGAAGCTGATGCAAGGGCATTTCACTAGGAAAAGCGGAGATGAAGCTTTGTTTGAGGATGTCTACTGTCAGTTGAGCTATTTTGACCGAGAATTTGACACATTACTACCCTTTAGGCGTGAGACTTTACAATCTGCTATCTCTAGTTTTGAGAATCATCCTCAATTCAAGGAGTGTAAGACTCCCACAGCCCTCGTTCTACTAATTATAAGTATTCTGGCTACGGAACTGCACAAGAGGGTCGAGTCTGTATACACTGATGAGACACTAGAAAACCTCTCAATACTTCGGTTCTATGCTGGAGAAACTGAAGGAACTCAGACAATGCATTATGCAGTTATCCAGAAGATTGCGGCAGCATTCAAGATCGAATCGTCCATCAGCTCTGCGTTCCTCGTCGTGAAGGATCAGGCATACCCTGGAGGTTACAGTTATATCTCACTGAATAATGATCTCTTTCGGTCGAAAGTATTTTCCATATCGGATATTTATGAATTCATACAACGGACAGGCTCAAGGGACCCAATGATATCGCTCAACGAGTTAACACGACCACTAACTATCCCACTATTTCTTGAATCCCTTCTCATGTATCGAAAGATTTCATCACTCAAGCACAGATGGGATTTGTTACCTGGAAGCTATATGTACTGTGAAACGTATCCTTGCTCAAAAAACCACATGCAGAGCAGCATATCAGACCTGTTTGCTATGTGTGCTTGTGCGCTCGGAAAATCGGACATCAACCTTAATGAATTCACGTACCTAGCTCAAAAATACCCTTTCGATGCATCTTTTGTGGATGACGAGCTAATTACCAATAGAGATCTAGGTTTCAAAAAAGCTGCGTTGCTATCGTTCCAAGAACTGGATAGAAAAGCACCAACTGATAGGCTTAAGACTTTGAATCCACCACAGTACCATGTTGGGCAGATTGTACTACATACACTCGGAAACTACTCTATTATATGTGGGTACACTGTGACTGCGGATGACACTTTTTATACTCTGGTCAATGGTGTTGAAGCAAGATCAACCAGAATACAGCTCGTGGCTCATAAGGACATCACCGCAGAGCTGCTTGATCTCATCACCAATAATTACAACGTCGGAATATATTTCAAACGTTATAATAAGGGTACGGCGAGATTTGAGCTAACGCCACAGATGAGAAGAGCTTATCCGAAAAACTAATGAACAATAGACCAATTTATGTATTTCTGAAGAGAAGATATACACAGTAGATTCTAAAAACCTAGACACCATGGTTGAAACACCCGGACATTTAACTATATTTGAGTTAAGTTTAACTATCAAAAAATTGACTTTTATGGTTTTCCGTATTCTTAAAAATGTTTAGGATTTTAATAATTTACCTAAATTAGATTATTGTTGTTTTTTCAAGGGAAAAATAATTAAATGAAAATTGGAGTTTTCTTTTGGGATCCTCGCTGTACATTACATTACAATTAACCGTTCAAATTGTCATCCCAATACTATTCATAAAAATTTCATAAATATCAAAGCTTATTTGAAATGGCGATTTATCCAATATTTAGTTTGAATGTGAAAAGAGAAATCTTTCAAATTATCTGTTGTCATACTATAAAGGTTCCCCAGAGCATGGGTAACCACCTCTGGTGAGAATGCCCCAAGAAAAGAGAAGTGAGACACATGATAACTATCCGCAATACCAATCCGGAGAACTCTTCAAGTCTAATAGGAGCCCTACAAAACTGATTGTTAACCCAATGATTTATAATTAAACCAACTAATATACAATGAAAAGACATAACCAAACCGTAAAAACCAATCATTAAAGTAAAGACGTCATCAAACACCAGTCGGAACACCTAGAAAAGCTTACAACTCCTGAGAAGCCTTAGCCTTAGAAGACTTCTTTGGCAACAAGTTCTGGTGGATGTTTGGAAGAACACCGCCCTGGGCAATTGTAACGTGACCAAGGAGCTTGTTCAACTCCTCATCGTTTCTGATGGCCAACTGCAAGTGTCTTGGAATGATTCTTGTCTTCTTGTTGTCTCTGGCAGCGTTACCAGCCAATTCCAAAATTTCAGCAGCCAAGTACTCAAGAACGGCAGTGAGGTAAACTGGAGCACCAGAACCAATTCTCTGGGCGTAGTTGCCCTTTCTCAACAATCTGTGCACTCTACCAACTGGGAAAGTCAAACCTGCCTTAGCAGATCTAGTCTGAGAAGCCTTCTCGGAAGAACCGGCTTTACCACCTTTACCACCAGACATTTTTTAATATATCAATAGGAGTTTTGTGAAGTTGTGTGAAGTTTTATGCAGAACCGCAAGAAGCAGGGTTTGTAGTTGAGCTGGACTCACTAATACCAGTTATTCGCTGTCTACTAAATGGGTGCGCACCTCGCTTTATATAAGTGACGCGTCTTGATAGAAACCGCGGTGTGTGCTTGCGCGACCCTTGTTTACGTTCCGTGTTCCTCCCAGCGAAAGTACTGAGAAGTACGCATTCCCAAAGCGTAGTTATAGGAACGTTGGGAGAACCCGCACTATGAACGAGAAGGAAGATTCGCGAATTCTGAAGAATTAAAAAGCAACTGGCCCAAATAGGAAAGTCGGTGGGAGGTTTAGCTCGAACCTCCCAACGGTAGGGCATTGAAGCATACCGCTTGCGCGTAAATACAGGCACGCTGGGAGGAAGGTCCCAGAGCTCACAAATCAAAACAACACGCGCGCGTGCACTGATCAAGGCATTATATAAGAAGACGCGTGCGCCCTACCTGTTAGACAATAGCGGATAGACAATTCCGTTTGCTAATCACTCACGTTTAAAAGTAATTATTATCCCCACACAATGGCTCCAAAGACTGCTGCAGAGAAGAAACCGGCCTCCAAGGCTCCTGCTGAGAAGAAGCCAGCTGCTAAGAAGACCTCGTCCTCCTCCGAGGGTCCTAAGAAGAGAAGCAAGGCCAGAAAGGAGACATATGCTTCTTACATCTACAAGGTGTTGAAGCAGACACATCCAGACACAGGTATTTCCCAGAAGGCCATGTCGATCATGAACTCGTTCGTCAACGATATCTTTGAGAGAATTGCCTCTGAGGCTTCCAAGCTCGCTGCTTACAACAAGAAGTCGACTATCTCCGCTAGAGAGATTCAGACTGCTGTTAGATTGATCTTACCAGGCGAGTTGGCTAAACATGCTGTTTCCGAAGGTACTCGTGCTGTCACTAAGTACTCGTCTTCCACTTCCGCTTGAGAATTTGGTTTCTGTCTCCGGTTTACGAATTTAATTATGGGTTTGGTTTTGTTATAGGTTTCAAGTTAATGTATATTAGTGGCTTATGATCTTATAGATTGATTTGTAAAATGCAATTACTTGTTTAAATTAAAGATGCTGAATAAATAAAATGCAAGATGTCACCACTTGCTACTAACACTCATGATGTCGGTAGCCTTCTCAATGACACTGAACTTGTAGTTGAACAATCTCTCGTGAGAAACTCCAAATATGCTCTTGAACTCTGCAATGAATTGCAATATGAACGTTTCATCGCCGAGTTTCTCAATCGGGGGCAGTCTGGTGTATTTTTCTAACAGCTGAGTAACGAGCTCTTTGTTATTGACAGATGTCCCACCATTGTTGATCCCACCACCGTTAATGCAGCCACCAGGACATGCCATAACTTCGACAAAATCGCAATTTGACGGGTCTGCAACGGCTTCTGCAACAACTTCAGACGTTTTCATCCGTGCTTTGCGGCGAGCTGCAAGACCAGACCCGATTTTAACCTTCCCCGAAGGCTTTAGCTTCCTCACGAGGTTCTGGATGTTTCTGAATCCGTTCACAATAGCGCTTGATCCGAGTTTAGCACCAGTTTCCTCGTCAATCAGTTGATATTCAACAACATCGGCGTTCTTTCCCTTTATTTCCTTGATTACGGTGTGCAAGACTCCTCTGGATGAATAGTACTGTTGAAGAGCACGAACGTAATTCTCGGCGTATCCACCACTTGCAGACCCAATATGGGAACTCCAAGACTCGACAGGGAAAGGCCAATGCTGTGGAGCAGCCTGTTGATAACGCTGCGTAGGTGCGGTATCGACAGTGGTTATGTAGTCAGCAATATTGATTCCTTCTTCCTTGATGAGCTCGACGAGTTCTTTCGGGGTTAGGACACAATCAACGTCAACGTGATCTTCGGGTCTAGCAGCTTCGAGCTTCTTATCGAAACATGGCATGATACTAAGATGGTAGATATTGTCGTATGAGGTATTAAGCTGAGTTGAGATGAGGGATTTCAGAAGCATCCCTGTGATTTGCTGTGGAGACTTAACATTGAGGAGATAAGGAAGGATTTCGGGTTTGGTCTTTTCAACATAGAGCACAAACCCAGGACAAATGCTGGATAACTGAGTCTTGGAATTGTAGTTTTCACTGGTTTTCTTCTTGATAAGTTCCTGGTTGATCTGAGCTATGCTCATCACTCTGGAAAGCTCGGTCCCCACAGCGAACTTGAAGCCGTACCGTTCACTAAAGAGGTTGATAAGAAACTCGTCAACTTTGTATATGGCCACGTTCAAGTAGAGTGCAAGAGATACTCGACTCTGATGCGATACACTCAATGCAAAGAGCTTGAAATCCTTGTATCTGTTCAAATCATCAATCAATACCTTGTGTGTCTGTTTAGCAAGAAGCACTTCCTCTGCACTCGTAATGCACCCAGAACACGCAAGACAGTCCTGCAATGAAATACTCGCCGTTGGAAGCTCCTCCACCGCTCCATTATCTATACAAACCTCGAATGCCCCATCTTGACCATCGGTTTCTATCTCGTAATGGTTCCTTTGATCTCTCTTCATCGCGCTAGCTCGTACTTCTCCAGCAGGCTTGATGCAAGCGAGCCCGGGACTAATGAAATCGTTGAGATCAGCCTCGGAAAGTAGCGCACTCATCCTTGGGTCTCGTTCGTGCTAGTATGTGCTTGTATTGAACCAGTGAAGATAGTATATATTGGCTCCAGGGTGTTTTATGAACGGAAAATGAGCGATGACTGCTGCTGATTAAGAGCTCGTCTATGATTGCATGGGAAAAAAGAACCGCGAATGATAGCAACACCCGGACACCTCAACACTAACCTGGACACCGGACACCTGATCACCAGGACTCGGGGGTGTCGTATGCCCGCTAAGGTTCCGATTCTTGATTATTCAAGAAAAGACGAAAGCCACTGTTGAGAGTAGAAGTATCGATCCAATTGCAATCGAGGTCGAGGGACAACACAGGTAAAGAGAAAATAAAGTTAAAATGGTGGCCATTAAGATCCAGGACCTTAAAGACTGGGAGTCTGAGCTTGTCAAGGAGCCAGCGTACGCATTGGCGTCAAGCGTCTTGCAGCAGAAAGGTGCGGACGAGCTTCTTATTAACTCGAGTGTGAGAATCCCAAACGTCTTCTCGGATGTGATTGACCCAGAAGGTGCTCCAATCACCAACCAGAAGTCCAGTGGTAGATGCTGGTTGTTTGCGACCACCAATATGCTCCGTCGCACTGTCGCTGATAAGCTGAGTCTTAAGGAGTTCCAACTATCACAGAGCTACCTCTTCTTCTACGACAAATTGGAGAAGTGTAACTATTTCCTCGACAAGATCGTTGAAACCTACGAGGAGGATGTCGAGTCAAGACTTATCCAGGCGTTGCTAGCCGACCCGATTTCCGATGGTGGACAATTCACCATGGTGCAGAACTTGTTAGAGAAAGTCGCCGTTGTTCCGTTAGACGTATTCCCTGACGTGTTCACTTCAACAGCTTCAGCACAGCTCAATCAGCTGTTGAAATCGAAGCTGAGGGAGTTTGCTGAGGTTCTTAGAGCCACAAAAACCGAAGGTAAGGACGTTGTGCCTGTCAAGACGGAAATGATGAAAGAAATCTACAAGTACATGACGATTTTCCTGGGAAGACCTCCAAAGCCAGATGAAAATTTCACTTGGGAATACTATGACAAGGACAAGAAGTACCAGAAAATCACTACTACGCCTCTGGAGTTTTACCAGGAGTATGTCGGGTTCGACTACAACAACGCTGTTTCCATAATCAACGACCCTCGTAACCCGTATGAGTCCATGATCAAGGTCAAGGACTTGAACAACATGACTGGTGGGCGTGAAGTGCTCTATCTGAATATGTCCAACAACTTCCTGACAGACCTGATTGTTAAGCGGATCAAGGCAAATAAGCCAGTCTTCTTCGGCTCTCACACCCCTAAGTTCATGCACAAGAAGAAGGGTATCATGGACGTTGAGTTCTTCCACTACGACACTTTCGGGTGGAAGCAGAACCAAGAAAAAGCGTCGCGCGTGAAGTACGGTGAGTCTCTCATGACCCATGCCATGCTGATAACCGGTGTGAACATTGATGAGAAGACCGGCAAGCCAAACCGGTACCGTGTTGAGAACTCGTGGGGCAAAGACAGTGGTATTGATGGCTACTACATTATGACCCAACGCTACTTCGAGGAGTGGTGCTACCAGATTGTTGTTGACTTGGATGAGATTAAGGAGTATGAGCACTTGTTGAAGAAAGAGCCTATTGAGCTTCCATTGTGGGATCCTATGGGTGCTCTTGCTTGCGATGAGTGCGTTGAACTTACCAAATTGTAAACTCGCAGTCTTCTAACCACACTCTTGTAAGACTAACAACATAAACTAATCACTTCAGAATAATTTGATTTGAAATATTGACGATATTCCGTAGGAAATAAACCGTGAAATGTTAGAATTGCCTTACTGGGTCATAAATGGGGTCATCATAAAACATGCTTATGTAATCTTTCGGCAGCTCCCCCGAGGACCGCCTTAGAACGAAAACGTAGAGAGAACACTGGTTTTCATTCCAAACGCCTCATCCCACTAACCGGCTTCTTTAAGACACTTTAAAGACCGTTGTAAGGACCGTGGAACGACCAGGTTGACTGTCACCATGCTTCTATTTGCTACTTTGATGCTACTGGCACTCTCCTTCGTGTCTCTTGGGCGGACGAACGCTGTTCCGCCCAAAGACCACGTTGGACGCGACTACTTTGCCGTGTCACTTCAACACAACTTCGACCTTGAGGGTATAAAAGAGAGGTTTCCTCTCTGGAGATTTGAGCATCCTGCCCGTGGAAACCCAGGCCACTTTGTTTTTTCACAACTGAAGGATCATGGAGGCATTACAGAAGTGTATGACTACGCAGACGATGACCTCATCATTGATATACCTGAAGATGACCATACCACACAACTGGCTAAGAGAAGTCTACTAGGGAATGGCATCAGAACAATACACAGGCTTCCTCCAAAGAGACTGGTGAAACGAGCCCCAATGCCTGATGATAGGCCAACAGATTCGTCTCAAGAAAAGATCATCCAGGCACGAGAACAGTTCTCCATCAACGATCCAGAGTTTGGCACTCAGTGGCATTTGGTGAATGGTCCTTTCCCAGGGCATGACGTCAATGTAACGGGAGTGTGGGCTCAAAACATCACAGGACATGGCATTGTTGCTGCTGTTATCGATGATGGTCTTGACTACGAAAGTGATGACTTGCGTGAGAACTTCTCGAAGCAGGGCTCCTGGGACTTCAACGCAAATCAGCAACTGCCAAAACCAACATTGGCCGATGATTACCACGGAACACGCTGCGCTGGTGAGATTGCTGCAGTGAAAAACGACGTCTGTGGTGTTGGCGTTGCTTTCAATGCTAAAGTGGCGGGTATCCGCATTCTTTCTGGGGAGATTACAACAGAAGACGAAGCTGCAGCCATGGTGTATGGACTGGAAACTAATGACATCTATTCCTGTTCCTGGGGCCCCACGGATGATGGAAAAACTATGCTAGCTCCAGACAAACTCGTCAAGGACGCTTTCCGCAGAGGAGTTACCGAAGGGAGAAATGGTAAAGGTGCGGTCTATGTTTTTGCATCTGGAAACGGTGCTCTCCATGGGGACAATTGTAACTACGACGGTTACACTAACAGTATATATTCTATCACAGTAGGGGCTATCGATCATAAGGGGCTTCATCCTCCATATGCAGAGGCGTGCTCTGCTGTTCTCGTCGTCACCTATTCCTCTGGGTCCGGCGAGCACATCCACTCGACAGATATTAAGGGCCGTTGCTCTAACAACCATGGTGGTACTTCTGCAGCTGCCCCGTTGGCTGCTGGTGTCTATACTCTTGTACTTGAAGCGAATCCAAATCTTACTTGGAGAGATGTTCAGTACTTGACGATCGAGGCTTCAGATACTGTCAATGAGAACGATGGCCATTACCAGGAGACTCCAGTCGGTAAGTACTCCCATAAATATGGATTTGGAAAGCTAGATGCAGGTAAAATTGTTGATTTGGCTCGAACGTGGTCAAATGTTAATGAGCAGGTGAATACAACTACTCCCGTGCTGGAACCAAACACTGGCGTCGCCAAAGAGTATGAACACGAGTTTGACGTGGATCTTTTCTCCGGATTTAAGAATCTCGAACATGTTGTTGTCACATTAAACATGGATACATCAATTCGTGGCCAGGTGTCTGTGGATCTCATTTCACCTAATGGTATCACATCCAACTTAGGTGTTGTTAGAAGACTGGACAAGTCTGATGAAGGCTTCAATAACTGGAATTTTATGTCCGTGGCTCACTGGGGTGATGAATCGGCAAAGGGTAAATGGAAACTGAGGGTTCAGAACCATGATGTTGAGAACAAAGTCAACTTTAAAAACTTCAAGGTGACTTTCTTCGGTCAGAAGAGAGAAAACATAGTCAGTGATACCCCTGCGCCTGTTGAAGCCACTTCGGAGCCTGCATCTTCATCTCCAATCATTTCTTCTACTACCTGGACGGAATCAAATACAGGAGTATCCACCTCTACTTCGGTGGCATCCGAACCGACCTCTACAGAACACTTTGAAGGCGATGGTCATGACCACTCTTCAGACGAACACAAGGGCAAGTACCTGCAAGTTACCACGCATTATGCTGAGTACTTCTTTGGGTTGATCATTGTTGGATTCGTTGCGTTGATTCTGTACAATCGCTTTGCTGGCAATCGTCTGACACGAAGACGTGAACAATATGAGTTTGACATTATTCGCAATGATAGCGACTCCGATAGTGAGTTCGACTTAGAGAACCAACTTGATAATGCCTCGGATACGAGATTAAACCCGGGATTTCCGGAGGAAAGATTGAGAAGATCTGATAGTTTTGAAATTGATACTGATGATGATGACGATGAAGAGCATCAAGACGAGGAAAATGGTGAAAGTGCAAAATGATAATGGGATGTTGGGTTAGTCGCTTTATGTTCACCTAAAAAGAATAGTTTTGGACAGTGTGTTGTTTCTGCATGAATATATATAAATTCTGGGTAAAATCTTCTTTTGAAGGGAATTTAAATTTAGTGAGCTTAGAGGGAAAATCTTCCTTAAAACATTTTATAGTTTTCTATTCACACATTTCAGAGGTTTATAAGGCGTAAGAAATAATATATGGTACTAGTACGATTGCCTTAGCAACACCTCTACTTTTCGCTTGGCGACTATATCAATTCTGATGAACATACTAGAACCGATAAGATCAAAAATCGAATATAAAAACAAAGATCTTGTTCTTCCAATACGGAGCTTTTCTGTCTTTCAACCCCGCTCACTTGCTCGTAACTATTTGTGATATCGTCTTAGACGATAACGGCATGGGATGTAAAACCTTCGCCAACCTAACCTACGGGGGTATATTAACAAACTGAAAGAGAAGTAGAGAAATAAACTTCTATCCAAAAGATTTGGAAAACTCAATAATGCAGTTAATTACTTTAGACTTGTGTATCATATTCTTTTTGCAGCTTGCCGAGTGTAGGCTATTTCAAACTTCATCATCAATATCCACAGACGCTGTTGAGTACACCATTGAGAACATCATGGACCGTTATCGAGGTCTTGTATTGCAAAACCAGGAACTTAGAGTCTTCGATACTCATACTGAACTAGACACACCGTGCGTACGAGCTGCTCTTGAGACTATTCTTCCCGCGTGCTTGAAAACTTCAGTTAATGATCTTGATCCAGATCTGAAATCCATGACTGCAGCAAAGCTATCACTTTGTGACTTCCAAACAGCAGAACTCGAATATCCAAGAGAGTGCCGTGGACATGGCATCTTTGGGTTTGAGACATCAGTGAATTACCGTGCTTGTGCCATTGCAATGAAGAGGAAGACCGAATGGTGGGTGACATACTCCGGTTATGTGCGAACCCTCGGCGATTTGTGCTTCCAGGAAATGCTTCCATATGAAAAAGAGAAGATATTGGAGGTATTCGTTGGTGTTACCGAACAGTACAACAAGTTATTTGATGTTTTAAAAGATCAGATGTCTATGCTGGAGAAAGTCAAACACCATGCTACTTCCTCCGTTAACATCGTGAGCGAGCTCTTCGAGGAAATGAAAGAAAACTCAAGAGAGAACAAAGACAATATCGACGCCATGTGGCAGTTTCTCAAATCGCAGATCGAAGAGCTTCATGGAAGTGTGAGTTTTGAGATCTTGGAGATGGAGAAGCAACAAACAGAGATGGATATACTAAAAGATAGGTTCATCACGGATCTCGAGGAAAGGCGCTTGCTGATCCTATCAACACTTTACGAAACTCATGAAGAGCTCTACGATATCCATACACTCTCACGGGAGAATTCCATTTTGACCCACAAAATCCAGCATGACCTTGGATCGATCTCAAATGAAACGAGCCATCTCAACTCCTCCATATCTCAAATGGATGAGTCAGTGGAGTCAATGATAGACGAAATCCGGGGTGCAAGAGAGATAGTCACCTTACTCTCTGAAGGCTTCCAAAACAATATTTTTGTTCGTGGATTATCTTTTATTTTTCGAGATTCCAGAATTGATGCTACGGCACTATTAATTGTGGGTTCAGCGACCATTTTCTGCTTTTTCACCTTTTTGATTCTTGCCTGGAGGATGGATATCTTCACTTGTATTGGTATGTTTGTTGTATCAATGATAAGTGGCTACATTGTGGGAGTTATATGCACAACGGTTGGAAGAGTCATAAACAACGAGGTTGAGAGACAGTTGCACACACGTATGGGAAATGCCATCAACAGCACCATTGTGAAATGAAACACTAAGATATATTGCTACAGTTCTGCAGGTTTGATCAATAAAAGTCGTAACAACAAAATTTTTTTCGAGCTATTAACAAATAATTATAGCTCGGGTCATTTAGAAGACATCACCGTGGTCGAACATAGCGTCGGCAACCTTGACGAAACCGGCCAAGTTAGCACCCATGACAAGGGATGGCAAAGCCTCCTTGTTAGATTCCTTGGAGTACTGTGTAGCGTACTTGATCGACTGGTTGAACAACTCAATCATTCTCTTGTGCAAATCGCTGTCAACCTGCTCGGCAGTCCACTGGACTCTCTGGGAGTTCTGGGCCATCTCGAGGGCAGAGACCAAGACACCACCAGCGTTGGAGGCCTTACCTGGACCGTACCAGACGGCTGGGGTAGAGGCAGATGTTGTGGCGACACGAGCACCCTCGAAGACGTCAATAGCATCCTGAGTAGAACCCATGTTGGAACCCTCAGCAACGAACTTACAGCCAGCAGCGACAAGAGCCTGAGCCTCTTCACCGGAAACCTCGTTCTGCGTAGCACATGGAAGGGCAACATCAACCTGACCAACGTTGGTCCATGGTCTAGCACCGTCGATGTACTTGACAGAGTCCTTGGAGAAGGAAGAAGCCTCACCGATGATCTCAGAGAGGGACTTGAAGTTGATCTTAGCAGCCTGGATGTCATAGACCTGCTCCTTCGTGATACCAGACTCGGAGACAATAGTACCTTTGGAGTCAGAAAGAGAGACAACAGTACCACCGAGCTCAATGACCTTCAAAGCGGCGTACTGAGCAACATTACCGGAACCGGAGATGGCGACTCTCTTACCGGAGAAGTCCTCCTTGTTCTGGGTAGCGTACTTGATCATCTGCTCAGTGTAGTAGACCAAACCGTAACCAGTAGCCTCTGGTCTGATCAAAGAACCACCCCATGTCAAGCCCTTACCGGTGAGAACACCCTCCCAGGAGTTTCTGTAGGCCTTGTAAGCACCGAAGAGGTAACCGATCTCACGACCACCGACGTTAATGTCACCAGCTGGAACATCAGTGTCCTGGCCAATGTGTCTGGAGAGCTCTCTCATGAAGGCAACACAGAACTTTCTGATCTCATTGTTCGATCTTCCCTTTGGGTTAAAGTCGGAACCACCCTTACCACCACCAATGGAGAGACCAGTGAGGGCGTTCTTGAAGATCTGCTCGAAACCCAAGAACTTCAGGATGGAGAGGTTGACAGTTGGGTGGAAACGAAGACCACCCTTGTATGGGCCAAGAGCAGAGTTGAACTGAACTCTGTAACCTCTGTTGACCTCGAGCTCACCCTTGTCATTCTCCCAGACGACTCTGAACTGGATGATTCTCTCTGGAATCTGGATGACTGGAAGGACCTTCTCGTACTTTGGCTCCTTCTCGAAGAGAGAAGAGGCCTTCAAGGTAGAGTAAATCTCGTTCAAGGCCTGTTCGAATTCTGGTTCTGATGGCTGGACCATTGTGATTTAAGTGATGAAGCGTGCTTTTGGGTAGCTAGAGAAAGAAGAAAGGAGGAAAAAACTTCTTTCAGTTGGAGTGAGCTTCATCTGGGTGTCGGTACCTTTTCTTTTATATAAATCCTGGCTTCGGCGGTTAACCGATGGCCGCATATCGAACTTCTTGACGGTATACCGGCGTTATGGCCGCGATGGGGCACTGTGATTGGTCAGAGATTAATGGAACGCCAAAAAAGAAACGGCCTACGCCGGTGTGCATGTACCGGATATGCATCGCCGAAGGCCGAGGTACGGCCGACCATCCTCCATGGAAAGATATGGGAGGATGAGAAGGCAAAGTAGGTGGTTGGAAAGGCAACCATATGTGCGGGTCTGGAGAGAGCCCTCCCCCAGGGTCGTTGACAACTGGCGGGTGTTTTGGTGTGACCCGTGGTCCTGAGGGTCGCCTTATCGGAGTGCTGCGGTGGATCGTCCGTTGTCCTGCTGCCGGTATGGCCTGTGCTGCCGTCTCACCTACCCACCAGCACAGAACGGATACAACTACACAGACAGAGACACAGATATTCTGAACGAGTGGCTGAAGCAGGGCGGAGAAGGGGGATCATTTCGAGCAGGGACGTTGTGTATACTCGAAGTAGAAGGTCAGTCCGGTGTGCTATCCTAGGGAAATACAACTGGGTATAACTTAAGGCGTGTTCCCCTAGTTACCAGTTTGCCGATGGATGCATTCGCTATTATGCGCTACGACTACTGTTAACCCCGTATTATTCCCTTATTCGACCTTACCACCCCTTGAGGAACACTGTATTGCCCCTTTTACCATGCCGCACGGTCTGTTCAAGGACCCTTGGCTTCCACCCGACGCACTCCCATACTCCTGCGCTACACAAACCCAACACCATTCATATCATGCTGTAAAAGTAAACCTAGTGAACACGTATATTCTTCTATGCATCGTTTCACGTGTCATTGTGCCTCCCCCTTTCTTTCCACTCGCTTTTTGTGCGGCCTGTTGCGTGAATAAAATAAGACTACAAATTCGGGTGTCATTGACCCAATGGCCCGCCGCGACAAAACGCACTTACGTCGTTATCAGTCCAATCAGCCCATCGCCGGTTTCGCAGTTTATGCGGTTGAAAATAAAAAAAGAACTCATTTCGAACCACTCCCAGAGGAACATGCCGACCCCAGGCGCCTACGCTCGTTTGTTTCGGCACCCCAGCATTATCTCAGCGAATCACGACGAATCACAAGCGAGTCACAACGATTCACGATTATTCCACACAATGAGCCAAGGGGGACTCACCGGAACCCCGGAATGTCATTGTTAGTGGGGATGTCCAACTGATAGCCTCACGGTAGTGTTTCGCGTCCTTAGGATCTCCCGATCACTAAATGATCGATAAAAAGGGCGTGTGCGTATCTCCACCGGGAACATCGACACGCGATGGGTGTAGTGCTTAGTCAGAATTGCCGGAGATATCCCAAAGGGGAAAAAATAGCCCTTATCGTAGGCGGTTTCCGGGAGTCTCATTTTGCCGGTGTGCTCTTACCTATTCATGTGCAAATATCCAAACCCGGTGTGCACATACCAATAGTGAACTAATGTCCGGGTGTAAAGTAGTGTCCAGATGTGGTGTCCAGGTGGCTAGTCCAGCTCACATCAAGCGAGTTCGCGGAATCGGTTTGTGGTAGCTACCTTCCAGGGCTCCTGACCATTCACTCAGGCTTGGAGACTCTCTCTCCGAGACCGTTTGTGCGTTGATACCCACACAGTATGGCGATGAAGGACCTGCACCGACGGCGAAACACCCAGCGGACACTCAGATATATATAACACATATTATATATATATATATATATACGGGAATTCCGGGACATCGCTAACTATTCCTTGCTTGAACCGATCTACTTATCCTGCACGAAGCATTGGCTGTGATCTCAAGACTAAACGTCCCAAAGCACAAAATGCGCCAATACTCCACAGACCGGTCGTCCCATCGGATCTCATGGTCCAAGAATGGTTTCATAGCATATGCTGACCTGACAGAGGCATCGAACCTTAGCATCACAAAGTTCGAATCTTACAGAGGAAATCAGTGGCGGCTTGCGCCAAAGAGAACATACACCATCAGACTGCCGTCCCAGTCCCATCTTCGCACAATCCAGAAAGTCCATTGGTCACCCTCGGGAGCTGAACTCGCTGTTGTCGATAAAGTGGGATCCCTGACAATCATAGGAACGGGGATGACCCGTATTGGAACTCAGCACCAGTCGTCGTGTTTCGAAGACATTGACGTTCTGTACCAAGACGACGTTGGGAAGTGTGCTGGCGAATCCTCATTGAGAAGTGTTGCGTTTAAGTGGTTGAATATCGAGAAACCGGTGATTGCCTTGGCTCCAACAACAACCCAAGGAGAAAAGTTTGTCTACTCGGTATCTCAGTATAAAAGCTACGGCTGTCTTCACCCATTTCAGGGCAAGTCAGGATGCTTAATTGTGAGGTGTAATGGTGGAATGGACTTTTATTACCAAAATGTTGGGAACTCACTCGAGTTTTACAAGACAAGCGTTGTCTTAGAAGAGAAAACTTGGTTTGACCAAGCAAGTATTGGCTTTTCAAGAGACGGAAATATCATTGTTGCCACATACAGCCCCTTAGACCAGACGTTGAGGGTGTATAAGCTAAGTATTGATTGGGGATCTACGCCGCAGACAAAACTTCAACCTGAAATCAAAGTTGAGAAATTGATTTGTGAGAAATTAAACCGGGTAGGTAAGAACGGACTTGTATTGGAGTTGAGTGGAATCGAAATTGCATCTCCGAACTTTTCAACGGATACAGATGTCGACATAATATTGTCTTTTACGGGGCCTGGAGTAATTGGAAAGACTCTGCTACAAAAGTATCATATTTCCACGGAGTTCAAGAACTTAAGGTTTAAGAATGATATGGGATCAGTTGAGGGATATCCAAAGCTGGTTCTTATTGGTGAAGATACCTTGCAAGATGAAATTTTGGATATTGGATTCAAGAACTTTGACTTTTTCGTGACAGTGGTAACTAAAAAAGGTCAAATCCAACTGAGAAGCAGAAAGAAACTAGCTTTACACCATCCTTCAACTTCATCTATTACTTCTCTTATTGACACTGGATACAAGTTTTCCATCCCTGAGAAATCTCCAGAGGCAATCTGTTTGTGTCCTTCATTAACGGGCTACGTTGCATACATTGACGACGAGTTGATGTTCTACCCTGTTGTTAAACAGCATCCGGAATGGCAAAGCAGCGACACTAATCTTATTGCAGCCGGAATAGCCACAACATTTGCTACTACGGGTTTTACGAATACTGCATCAGATGAATTGATTGTGGTTGTGCAGTCCGAACTCGCTCGCTGTTCGGAATCTATCCGCAAGGAAATCATATTGAAAGTTCTGAAGGAATCACATTTGGCACTAAACTTTTCCTTAGATCATTCCAAAGATCAAATTGACAAAATGCTTGTGTCTCCTCCTTTGCAGAGATTACTGGCGTTACAATATTCTTTGGGCAAATTGTCTGGAACAAATGAGTTGAGCTGTATTGCTGATTGTATGCTGAACTTGCGCCTTGTTTCATTTAGTATCATGCTATCTCTACGAACCCTTTTCCACCACCAGCAGAGAATTGCCAAGAAAGGCAACTTTGAGAGCTTATCAGATTCCGTGTTTAGATCTGAGATTTTGCTTAGTGCGGTGGGACCTATCAACTGGTTTACAGAACTTTTGATATTTTTACTGCAGGAGCTAACTAACTTGAGAGTGAATGAGAGTTACAAGACTATTGCTTTATCACTAATACTCGCCAAGATCCCTCGAGCTTTGATTATTTACTCAGTTGCGGGAATCAAGAGGATTGGAGGATTTTTAAATAAGATTGAAGAACAACACCGTGTGACACGTCAGCATGCTCTGAGTATAGAGTTGCTGAATAGGACTAGTGAGAGATTTAAAAGTTTGACCCGGACTGTTAACCTAGACCAGTTTGAAAGACTGCTATTACAAGTGGATAATGCGATTAGCGAAAAGAGTTCTATTGGCCTTCGTGGCGAGCAAATGCTAGTATTTGAGAATTCAGTTCCGCCGTCTTACAAGCCGATCATCCCATCTCTTCTATCGAATTTTTCAAAGTGTTTCGATGCACAGCCACTTTCTGAAATCTATTTCCATGATACAAAGTGGTTGGAACTTGATGTTAAACCAGTTCACGTTCCAACGGAAGTTCTACTTTCTAGCCGTGATTCCCCTACTTCATTTGTGGAGCCGGCTATTCTTATTGACGGTGTGACCAAGATGGAGATTACTAATCGGCAGAAGCTTAAGAAATGTCTTCGGTGCGAGCGTATTCGTGGGGATTCCGAGTGTGATGGGTTCTATCTATTTGATAAAGCGATAACGCTAACGGTCACACCGTGGACTTTGGCATTCCATAAGAGCTGTGTTTGCGGTAGCTGCTGGGTGTATTTACGTCCAGAACAACGAGGAACTTAAGACCAGAAGCAGTAAAACAAATAACAAATAAAGAAATAAACAATCAGACTGACAACCAAACACGTTAATAAACAAATTAACCAATTTAATCCAAAGGAGGATGTTATTCCTTTGGCGCGTAAGTCTATCCGTGTGTTTTGTGCAAGTACCGTTTCTTGGTGGAATGGACTTCTATTTAAAAAGAGCCGAAAGGACACAAGTCATGATGTTAGCCAAGAGAAAGAGAATGTAAGAACGAGGAATCGTACGACATGAATGGCTTGGGGGTGCTCACAGAGAGTGACAGAAAAGTAACCGCTCGCCATATGCGGCCAAATACATGCAAAGGTAGGTAAATGTGTGTCGTAGAATACGAGGATAGGAATAGCTTGTTGTGTTTCTAGGCAGAGAGTCCCATATATAGAACTAGTGACACCCATAGAGTCGGGAAAGTGCGATATGTGTCACTTTTAGCGACATGGACATATCCAGGCATAATAACTTATTCCGCCGTACAGGGCCGACTCCAAGGGCGAGAGGCTACACTCTTAGGGGTCGCCCCTATTGGCGGAGAATAAAGTGCACTAAACGAATTATATCGAGATCTATGGAAATATATTGCTGTAACTGGTGACCTTTAGCGTTACTAATTGCATCGAACAATTAAATATTAAATAAGGATACATCTCTATACCCCTGTATGTGTTAAACCGGGGCCGATCGCCGCGATGAGGTCTCGGATGAGGTTCCAAATGCGGTTGATGGATCGCATGGATCGCAGCCAGTTACCGCATTTGCGTTTGCATTTGCGTTTTTTGTTGGCAGTGTGGCTTTTGCCCAGGGCCCTTCCCCGAGTTTTTTTTTATCTCGTTATATATGTTTTGGGAGGACACAGAGCACTGAAAGCACAGCGAGTTATAGTGCTTATTCGGGTGCTACGGGGTAAAATGCTGGCAGACCAAATACTGGGTCACAGTAGTGGCGATGCATAGCGATTGCGTAGATATAAAACAACAACTAAACAACGATTAAAACAAACGGTAAACGGCGTTACAACACACAGTGGGAAAACGTTATACATTGCAATGGGCCGAGGAGGGAATGTGATCGATCCCCCCTGTAGCCAGTACGGCCGGGGATGCGCCGCCTAGTATATAAGGAGCTTTTTTTTTCCAACAGTCAGGCGTGCTTCCGGGGATCCTAAAAAGATCATCCCACTTTTACACATTATCTCTACGCATCGGGAGCACGCATCGGACGCCTGTGGTATTCTTTTTGACAGATACTAAAGGGGGAATAATACAGGAAGTGAGTGACATTCAGTTGGGGGGAGGAATCCATACAAAAGCCGACGAGCATAAAGCACGAACTAAAACCAGGGTTGTTGTCGAACAGACTGGACTCCGTTGCGGTCCATCCCAGATATAATAGCCACAGACGGCTCTTCATTCACGCTTTAGAGAGTCTGACACGTATAACTGAGAACTCGGATCTGTACAGGTGCAGACCCTTTGAGATTCCGGCCACTGCTTGAGGTGCCAGCCATCACTCAGACACACAGACAGACAGACATATAGACAGACAAGCACACAGATACCACAGAACACACACTGAGAACAAACAGAACACACACACAGACCAAAATGGCCGTATCAACAGAGTCCAATACACACCAGACAGCCGGAATCCACAGAACAAACACTCTTCAGACCCAGAAGACGACACACTCGCTCAACTCAGACACCGATCTCGAAACCGTTGATGTCAAACTTGTGCTGAACCTCACACCAAGTGAGATCGAGCTTGTGCGTAGCACTTGGAAAGAGATGATCTCTGACGATATGGCATACGATGCTTCGTCGCCAACATCTTCAATGGCATCCTCGCTCTTCTGTGTACAGTTCTACTCAAATCTGCTTGCAATGGAGCCAGAGCTCGAGAAAATGTTCCCTTCTATCAGGCATCAGGCCGTTTCCTTTGCTGGAGTTCTGGCTACTGCCATCATAAACCTGGAGTCTCTTGACGTTCTAGACGACTACCTCAACAAGCTGGGCAAACGCCATACCCGAATTCTCGGGATTGAGACAATGCATTACGAGCTCATGGGCGCTGCTCTTATAAAGACATTTAATGACAGATTCGGACCGAACTTCTCACTGGAACTGGAGCGTTGCTGGGCCAGATTGTACACTTACCTTGCCAATACCATTCTACAAGCTGGACTCGACCCGATCCTACGCAAGCACCACAGCTCAAACAGTAACCTCAACCGTACTGTTTCCCGTCAGACAGACGATTCGCTCTTTGATACATACTCGATCTCAACGGCACCGTCCACCCACCAAGTATCTGCAAAGTCAAAGACACAACAAAAGTCATCTTCTAAATCCTCACAAATGAGAACAGGCGTCTCACATGGATCCAAATCGAAGAAAGATGCAACAGAGATGAAGCTGAGCAAGAGAATCTCGAGCAAAGCTGAAAGAATCGCTGGAAAAGACGACAAAGACTGTGTGATTATGTAACGTTCTGTTCTAATTTGTTTCTCCCCTTTAATCTGGTCTTTCACTTAAAAATACATTTCATCACACTAGAATATATAATTCACTATATATACCACTCTATTTAGTGTAGAATTGGATTGTATTGTAGTCGAGCACAAAACCCAATCACTTGAAGCTGTTCTATTAGAATGACAAGACGCGCAACGGTCACAAAGGCAAACTCACAGCCCAATGGAATAATCAATAATCACCTATTTTCACTATGTGCTACTTGAGATAGCTACATCTACAGTTATAGTCGAACAAGCGCTATTATGGCTATATTTTAGTATGTATTGGCCATCATGGATAAAGGATTGGCCCTGTCGGATTACGTAATCAAAGCCCACATGGGCTTAAGCAAGGTGTCTGGATGTGCAACCCTACCGTATAGCCACTTATATCACTTATAACCTATACAGTTAAAAAGTAAGGACATAAATAGACTAGTTAGAATCCGTTGCATCGTCTATTCATATTCTGTTTCCCACCTATCGATATTCTCTCATCCTGCAAGTTCAAACGGAACAAAGTACTGGCAAACCAATGAATTACGACGAGTACGAAGAATTAGATGGTTCTCAGCAACAACGAAAATGGTTTTTACGGCTAGGGTTTTTGTCGATTCCCGTTATTTTCATCTTTATTTACTTCACATTAGATGCTTCTCCCGAGTACATTCAGTTTGGTGAGTTGTCAAAGTACGCAAAGCTGCAAACTGTTCACGAGACCTCATTTGAAAGACTCATCATGATAGGTGATGTCCATGGCTGCTACGACGAGCTCATCGCACTGCTCACGAAGATTCAATATACAGAAACAGATCATGTGCTGCTACTAGGAGATTTCATCTCTAAGGGTCCAGAGTCTATCTCTGTACTTAACCATGCCATGGAAAACAACTTTAGTGCAATTTTGGGAAACCATGAGCTCAATGTTCTTGCAAAGTACCAAAACTCACGTCCTGTGACGTTTGAAGATGGTGAAGTATACACACTTGATAAGCCTGGCAACATTAAGACCGATGAAGAAACGCTTTTAGCAAGACGCTTGCGTCCTGAACAGGTTGATTACCTTGTTTCACTTCCTTTGGTTATGGATGTCGGTGAGGTTCTGCGTGGAAGGGGATACGCTATGCATGTAGGCATGTCGCTGGAACATTCGGTTAAGAAACAGAGAATTAATGAGCAGTTGGCTATGGATAGAGATTGGTATAAAGAATTTAACGAAGAGATGAAGCTAAGGTCCAAAGCTGAAAGAATGGTTATTTATTATGGTCATAACGCAAAGTATGGACTCAACATCAAGAAGTATACAAAAGGACTTGACTCGGCTTGTGTTAAGGGTGGCCAGTTGAGTGCTTTAGTGCTTTCTAATGATGGGGTGACAGAAGAATTGTTCCAGGTAGATTGCCCAAGTTATGTTTAACATGTCATTCATTACAAATAAATACTTCTGGATTATCCTTGATGACGTTCGGTTTCTCGCTTAACCACTAGTTCTTTACTCAGCAACAATCTCAATTTATCACTCACGGGAGACATGGCCGAATCTTTATCCATGATCTCAATCATCTTACGGAATTTAAGGAATAGGAGTTCGGCCCTTGTGAGTATATCGTTCAAACTGTACGTCATACTCAAATCATTGAAGTATTTGAGAACCTCATCAAACTGCTTTAAATGACTTATGACAATCTTTTCGTTTTTCTGTAGGATGGCCAATGCAACAAATAAATGGAATTGAGAGGAGTAGAAATCAGTCCATAGAATCTCCCAAAGCCTCAGAACATCACTCCAAGGAAACTCTCGCTTGTACCAAACAAGCAACATTCTAAAAAAGAAAAACAAATTGTTGGAGTCACATTTCTCGAAATGAATGTACAAATCTGGGAGCATGAACTGGACAAGCTCATTCAACGTAGACATTTGATCTTTCATTCCGCTTTGATCCGCAAGAAAGTTTCTCTCCATGCGATCCATGAATTTCACAAACGACCAAAACGTCAACGTTTCGTCTTGGAAAGTAACATATAAAGGAGATAGCAAATCCGTCATACCCTGAACATAACCCAATTTATCATTATACTCATTAAACGTCAACAAAATCTCTCTCAAGACACGCAAGTGTGGGTTTTTGACTAAGGAGACATCTTCGCCTTCGTCGCCATGCAATCTCATTTTCAAGTCATCACCGCCATCATCCTCATCCTTGTAAATATCCAAAGATCGGTCAGTTCTCTGAATATCTTTCTCTATACGGAATTTCTGGTCAAAGAAATATTCATCTTCTTTATGATCCAACTTGGGACGCCAAAGCTCCTTCATAGTTAGATGCTGCTTCTTCAACACCATTCGGATATCCTTGCGCTCAGAATAGGACGAGTCCCATGGATAGACACCTAGTAAAAAGAGCCATGCCTCGCCTCGCACAGTCTCATTAAGTCCCCCATGGAAAATTCGGTCTTTGACTTCATGTGAAGTGATACACAGAGAGCCCGTTCGGTCAAAGAAAGAGTCCCAAGCGACTTTGCTCACCTCTCTATGACGCTCATGAGCATTTAGAATCTCTTCAGGCAGTAGTCGGTCAAAGTTTAATCCTAGTTCCTTCGAGAGATGTTCACGGGATTGGGAATCTAAGATGATCTGCTTTCTGCTCTTTTCAGCTTCTTCCTGTACGCCCATTGCCCACTTGGCCAAGTACACCCTTGCGGTATCAAACTCCTCGTTAACCTTTTGAACATCCGGATTCTTGAGCAACACTCTAATCTGCTCAGGAGAATCATCAATAGCACTGTTGACTTGGTCTCTAGTGAACTTGGTGACTTTAGCCAAGGCAGAGAGCATGTTCCATCGAGCAGTATTCAAGAATTTGTTGAAGTCGAATGGATCCTTCTTCTGCGACGATTTCTTGTCGGTGATATTGGTTGGAGAGAAGTTATTCAAGTCTTCCAGTGTAGGATTCACAAGCAAAATGCTCGGTTCTAGTGTAGACTTTTGCAGATCACAGTACTTTCCAAGCTCTTCGAGGAACTGGATTCCGCCCCAAAAGAGTTCATTTCCCTCCCCAAATATCTCAAAGTCCTTACTTTTCTTAGATTCTTCCATAATTGTTGAGGGACACTCATCATCATGGAAGAACAACACTGGTAGATGGTCAGACTCGAGCCGGGTATTGAAGATCAATGAGCCATACCACCACCCAAGCGACGGTGGGCGGCGCTGGATGCTAAACATTTGCGTAATAGCGACCTGAAAACTGAAACTGCCTGCCATTGGTGGTTTCCGAACAAAAGAATTGGCCTTTGAACCGTCCATGTCCACTTGCTTGAACACTTCGATATCTTCTTGTGTAATAAGTGGCTCTGGAACCCACCCGATGAGTATCTCCTTATGTGTAGCGCCCTGCTCAGCGACCAAGTAGAGCCATCCCGCAACGTTGTCAGAAGCGCTTCGGGAGGGGTGAACATAGACCTTGGATTTGCAGTACAAAAGCCTGATTTTGCCTATAGGGAATCCCATTGTGATACTCCTCACTTTCTTTTTCCCACTGTTCACGCCGAATGGTATTGGCTGTCTGGCAGGTTGCTGCTGTGCCACCCACCTTTTTATCCCCGGTACACAGGTCGGGTGATCGGGTGACACAAACAACAGAGATTTGCGATAATTGCTTGTGGTTTCCTCATGTTTTCAACTAGTAGCTATCAAGCTACTAATATATTACAAATGGAATTCCACTGTTGGAGTGAAAGCAGGCCAGAAAGGATTTTTTTGTCGTTATAAAGCTCATAAAACAAAATCATGGAGTTGGACTGTATGGCGGCTGTGCTGTATGAGAGGTAACTACGAAAGATACGCTGAGAACAAAAGAACTAGAAGTAAATACGAGACAAGAATAGCCATTGATACTTTTGAAACCTTTGCGCACAATTATAGGCTTACCTAGTAATTATAATTGTACTTCTAGAACCCTCGAGCTTATTTAAGCGTTGACTGTCTTACCGATGGTGCTTATCTGATCATCGTGCAAGCATTGTGGAATCCAACCAGCCAAATGATTTAATGATCTTGTACCCACGCTTATCCAATAATAATACACACCTGCTTAATTGTACCTTCTCTAATGAGTAGTCTCAATCACTGTGTCTCTTCGTCATGGTATCCTATCCAATCATTGGCAACGCATCACCATCGAGCTCATAACCAGACAGTCCATAGTCACTTATTCAACGATAGCACTTATCAAACCATTGAACTTATCAAATTATGTGCTTAAACACCAGCATATCATACAATGAGAACAGACAGATTACCAACAACCGTTCACTCATTAAGGCCGATAAGTTCCTTATCAATGTTCTCAACACTGATTTTGTTTGACTGCTGTTGTTGTTGTTGTTGCTGCTGCTGCTGCTGTGCAGAGGCCGCCACAGCGGCCAGCGCCTGAGCAGCTTTCTGAGCGTACGGTTCAGTACCGAAAACATCATCCTTGACGCCATGGTGCTGAAGATGGCTCGTATGGTCCTGTGTCTGGAGAGAATGCTGGCTAACCAGCTGAGACATAGATTGCATCTGGCTATTGTACTGTGCAAGAGGAGTTAAGTTATAATCCAGAGGACGCTGGATTGGAATCTGGAGAGGTGGTAGTTGTGTTGATATGCTATGTGAGCCTTGGGACGCAGCGACTGGTCTGGAATGCTTGACGCTTCTGTAGGAGGCATGTGTCTTATGCCTGTAGAAAATGTTGACATACCCATCAACAAGGGTATAGCTCAAGGAAAGACGCGAGTCACAGAGCTCGGTCTTAAGCTTGTTATGGACATTCCGTTCCAGCTTTGATCTGGACTTGCGTTGACGGCCTTTGTCTTGGGAACAGACAAACAAAAACGAAATCTTCTTCGCCTTGCTGCCGCCTTTGTGGTAGTCACGAACTGCAAACTTGAAGCCGGTAACCTCCATGATCGGCTGTACATAGAGCTCTTGCAATCGTCTCGCATAGTGCTGGTAGACATCTGCGATGACGTCCTCCTGAGCGTCTGGACGTGGGAAATCTTCAACGGGCGCCTGGCTCCGGTATCTCAGCTCATGGACGTCTTCCGTCACGTTATACTTAAGCCTATCCAGAAACTGGTTGAAATCGATAAATGCTCCCGGGATCACCACTTCTTTCGGCACCCTCACGACTTTCCGCTTGTTTCGACAGTTGGTACAGGTTGAGTACTTGATGAGATGCTCAACAGACTCGCCGTTTCTCTTGGCTCGGCAACGGGAGCATTTTCTCACTGGTGGCACCGGCGAGGTGCCTGTGTCGAGCTCCAACACGTCGCCTTTCATCGACACATCGTGCTGGGTGGTCTGGGACGGTAGAGGCGAGTTCATCTTTTGTCAGGGTCTATGCACACGTCTGCCAATACTGGAAGGGCACTGTGTTCTCGTGGGTTTGTTGTTGTTGAGGGGAGCTATTTTTTTTTCTGCCAATTTGCGACGGGCGGCGGTGGCTTTGAAACGAAGGGAAAACACCCGGACACTACACATTTAACATCCATACACTATACACCCGAACACCATCAGTGTGCCACGGCAGCGTTCATGGACCTAACGCGTGTAGAGCTAACTAGCTCGGTAGCTTATTGCTACAGGACAAGGACTTCACGAGAAACCTGGAACACTAAACAAGACGTTAAGTAGTCTTGCGAGTTGCGAATCCTGTGTTTACGCTATTGTATACTGCTGCTTAGAGAATGTCTGATTCCGAACTGAGCGAGGTGGAGCTTTCTTACGAGGAGGAGGAAGAAGATGTAGAGGAGGCCGAGGGGGAAGAAGAAGTAGAAGAAGAAGAAGAAGAGGAAGTGGATGAAGACGAGGAGGACGATGCCGAGGTGTATGAACATGATGACTACCAGCCGGAGTCCACAGATAACGAGGATGCAGCTTTCAATATCGATTATGGTGACGACGACATGAAAGAAGAGGAGGAGTATGAGAGGGAAGCTACGCCCAAACCACGCAAGCTTAACCTGAAGCTGAAACTTCCGACAACAAAGACCGCAAACAAACAGACAAAGAGGGGTGCTCGTGTAGTCTACGATGAGGGTGAGAATGAGTATGATCGTGGAACATCTAAGAGAAGCAAGAGGGCTGCAGCTGTGAAGTCTGAGGAGAAGAAGAGAAAGGAACAGCCGCCGGTGATACCAAAGAGGTCTGGCACAACGCGTAGAGCAGCACAGAAAGTGAACTATACGGACGACTTTGACGATGCTGATCTGCTTGAAGAGGATGAGGAGGAAGAAAGGGAAGAAGAAGGCGAAGAAGAGGAGGAAGAAGAAGAGGAGGAACGCGCAGACGAGATTGGCGAGGACGATGAAAGCGAAGTCGTTCCAACACCATTGCTCGATACTGATGGTCTAAGTGATGATCCAGAGGAAGAGTTTGGAGCTACCCAGGACGTCACGAAGATGACAGAACGACAAAGAACACGCTTGCTAAATGGATCAAGCACCACTGCTGATGATAGTTCCAACTATCTTTCGCTAAGTAACGACATCCAGAAGCGACGGGTGCTGACAGAGGAAGAGCACGCTCTTCGTCGTGCAGAGATAGCACGAAAGCGGAAAAACCTCAGTGAGAAGAAGCTTGAGGAGGAGAAGCAGGACACTATCAATAAGTTGCTTAAGAGACGTGCTGGGAAGGTTTCTGCGGCACAGTTGAGGGAGGATGAAGAGGAGGAAGGTAAGAAGAGGGACAAGCCACGCCGGCCGATGATGACACACCCAGCTCTTTATACGTGGCTTTCCAAAGGCGAATCTCTGGCTCTACGGATTCCTGAGCCAATGGCGACGGATTTGAAGTAGCCGAAATAGCAGAATTGGCTTGTTCTTTTTGGTTAAAACTCTTATTAAAAGTCCACAATCGCATTATCCTGCTACTACCGAATGGTTTAACACCGTAGGCGGGCGTATATTAGGTTCTAATTATTGCTGATTATATACACTTGTGTCCTCTACACTGGAGTCTACTGTTCCTTCTTCATTATTATAGACACCTTACCGTTATTTTATTTATGATAATATTCCAATCATAGAGTGATGAGGTTGGCAATGCTGCCCCGAACAGTACATTTACAATCCATCACCTGGACACCAAAAACCCGGACACCTACAGCCTCTGATAACAGGATCCGGAAATTATCCTCAACTCGAGCAACGTAGCCGGGCCATAAGATGGAAACAGAGCGTTTAGAATCGTCGCCAATAACACAACGAGCGGTATTTCCAGCGAGGCTTTTCCTTTGGTAGTGCAGGTATTCGACATCTACGCGTTAGTGGACACAGGCAAAAAATAAAGGAATTGTATATACCGGGCTTGAGTTTTGTTGTGGGAACGAAGGATCGACGGGCATAATTTCCGTTTTCCTCGCACGCTTTAGAAGACCACCACCAGCGAGGCTGGGACACTGCCCGTACAACTGGGGACATCGACGTTCTGTGACGGGTCTGAGTTCATAAACCGGCTGGTTATCTGGCTGCCACATAAAAAACACGCTCTAGAGGCACTTTTTGTTTGAGATTGGCACTTAACACGAGCCCACCAACAATGAACGGGATGAACAACAACATGAACAACATGAACAACATGAATAACATGAACAGTATGAACAACATGAACACGATGAACTTCAATGCGATGATGCAAAACATGAACATGCGTTCCAGACCCACCGCCACGAACGGGATGCCCTCCACCAACATGAATGCGATGGCGATGAATAGCGGCACTGTGGGTGGTACCTACCCAATGGCCAACATACAACATTATAGTGGAGTACCTGGCCAACAACAACAGCAAGGAACCCAGCAACTTTCCCAGGACCAGCAGCAGCTTCAACAACAACAGCTTTCGCAGCAGCAGCTGGCCCAGCAACAGCTTCCACAACAACAACAACAACAACAACAACAACAACAACAGCAGCAGCAGCAGCAACAACAACAGCAGCAGCAGCAGCAACAACAACAGCAGCAGCAACAACATCAACAGCACCCACAGCCTCAGCAACAGTTCATGATGCAAGGGATGGCACCGCAGTTTGCGATGTCCCAGGGCATGCCTCAGGGCCAACCACAGCCTCAACACCAACAGGTGCAACCGCCACCACCGCAACAACAACAGCCGCCATCACAGCAACAACAACAACAGCAGCCGCAACAGCCTTCACAAGCTCAACAACGGTTCCAGGAGGCGCCTGGGTACTCAGCTCGACCGGCTCAGGCGTACGTTGTGCTTGCTAACCAGCAGTCGAAGTCGTCAGGCCCATCACCAGCCGTTCTTCACCAACCGTTGTCGGCTACAACATCTACAGCACCAACAACGGCACAAACGGCACCATCAACAGTACCAGCAGCTCAGAGTGCAAATACTTCTGCAACAGGCCCATCGAATACACCGTCGCAGCCGCCGGTGCAAGTGCCAGTGGGGGCTATGACAGCGCAGCTACCGTCTCAGGCTCCACATCAACGGGTACCCGTGTTCAGTGGACGACCAGTGGCCAGAGATGGTGCTACGACAGCACAGGCATCGGCCGTGACCATGGGAATGAATGCTACTGCGAATGCTGCTGCTGTGATGAACTATCGCCGCCAGGTGACTAACACGGAGACGCTGAAGTTCCTGGACTTCTGTGAACTTGTTGGTGTGCGATCCGAGAGTACGAAGAACATCCTTTACTGGAAGAAGATAATCACCGAGTACTTCAGCGAGAATGGTGTGCTACGATATGCCGTCAAGTCGGGTGCTGACTCTCGCCAGTTCGAGTTCAGCGTACCGATCATATCGAGATTCTTCTTCTCCATCATCCAATCAGGCGTAACGAGGATCGAGATCCAACCCGGGATGTTGAGAACGCAGGTTCTGCCTGATGGAACTACGTACTTGGAGTCGCCACGATGTTGCTTTACCCACCATTACGGTGATGGGTCTTATGTGAACATCCACGGCAGCATGAAAGGAATTCTGAACCAGGAATTGAGGATCGACTGGCTGGACTTCCAAACACATGTATTTATTCCAGGAGTTGAGTGGCCATCGCTTGAAAAACTTCTGTCTGACGAGACGAAGATGAGAGAGGTGTTGACGATGTTGAACGAAAACACAGACTCACCCAAAACTAACGGCACAAAGATGGAAAGAGAAGACAAGTCTGTTGATATAAAGAAACTAAAGATGCTGCAGAAGTTCCGGTCCCATTTCCAGGTGTTCCATTCTATGCCCAACTTTGGCCTACAAGAGTCTGTAATGCGTGTGATGCAAGTGTCCGATGTGATGGCCCATCTACGGTCTCTGATGATGTTCTCCATCTCATCCAGTAATAATGGGCCTCTCCAGGCTCTGGACGAGTTTGTGGCAAAGAACCAGAAGAAAGACGGCTCACCAGCGAAGAAAGGCATAGTCCTCGCTACGAACGGTACCACTTCCAACAGTGGCACCAATAGTGGCACAAGTAGTACACATACCAAGACTGTAGCGGTCCATGGGTCCACACAGATGAAGTCCGAGCCTGCTTCACAGAAGAATTCGCCAATGACAGACCCGTCACCACAGACCCACGGGACTAAGGTTGTGAGTCTGGACATGTCCCAGTCAACACTAACAAAGAGACGGCGTAAGAGTACGGTTGGAGAATTGTCACCGAAGAGCATCGATAGTCCGAAGCTTAAAGCCAAGAAGTCGAAGCACTGATGAAGGAACCATGCGCCATTGTTAAGTTTGGGCCGTCTGGGCCCATTGTCTAACAAGGGAATCAGCAGCCAGCGATGGGCCGGCGAGTGGGCTGTGAAACGGAAGAACAACGACGCCTACGCGCATTGCGTTACGGGAAAACGCAATCGGGGAGTGGATAAAACGCTAATGAACACAAACACAAACAAAACAACGTAAACGAAACATGTAACCAGACTGTAGCGCACCAACATAAAACGCAAAACAGCAGGGGCATATGGTCTCAGGCCGTTTCTGAGGGTCTCAGTGGGGGTGGACTGAGACCACCCCGCGGCACGCGCATATGACGTCAGTCTCACGGGAACCCTGGGAGTTCCCGTACCGGGTCCTAAATCTGGAACCCAAAAAACGAAAAGGCCCAGAACCTTCTCGCGTGAACGCGGAAGATGGGAAAGGAAACAGACTCGGTCCTGGCGAAAAGCAGTCGCAAGCCTAAAAAAGCGTGTTAAGACACCCGTTCAGTCGACTCGACCTTCCCGAGGAGACCCCAACCCTTCAGCACAACTTCGACAGTAACAGCCGCTTGTGTAATCGATCGTTCTCAAGCCGGCGGGCCACCCATTTCTTTACCGCTCATTGTCCATTTGCTACGCCGATTTGCGCCCTGAGAAAGAAGCACACTGCTTTACCGAAAGGGCAACCTGACCAGACCTAGGCATTACCCAACCCGAGACCCATCACCGGTCGTAATAGAGAAAGAAACACATACACAGAGACACAAACAAACACACAATGACCGCAGATAACATCAACTGGACGATCTTCGACGAACTGGTAACGATGGACGAGGATGAACCGGGGTTCTCTAAGTCCCTGATCCAGACATTTATCGAACAGGCGACACAGACATTCCGAGACATCGACGCCACTTTGGCAAAGAACGAGCCAGACCTCACGGTGCTGTCGCAATATGGCCACTTTCTCAAGGGCTCTGCTGCTTCGTTAGGGCTTGTGAAGATCCAGGAACAGTGTGAAAGGATCCAGAACTATGGACTTAAGAAGGACTTTGACGAAGCTGTGAAAGGGCGGACGTGGGATGAGGCTATCCAGGAAGCTCTTGCCAAGGCCCGTGAAGAGTTTGTTGAGGCCAGAAAAGTACTTAGCGATTTCTATAACGAGGAGTTGTGAGAGGTTTTGTTTGCAACCGTCGTGCTTTTCTGCGATTGGAGATTGCATTGATCTCACTGATATTATTGGTGTCATTGGTGACTCGGTGGTTCCATTGGTGATGATTCCTTTGCTAGGTCGGCGCTTCTACACTGCGACATACCGCCATTCTCCCTCTTCTTCTTATTCCCATTCTCGTTCTCCTCCTCTTTTTTATTTACTTAAACTGTTTGATCCGCTTTGGTGCCTTCCCCCTACTTTTCCTGTTTCTGCCCTACCAAACTGGTGTTGATGCCCCGTCATGCCCTATGCTCTATCTGATCTGTTTATTCCTGGTTATTACCGTATTTCAACTTGACGACACTCCTCTGAGTACGCCTTCGAACAAATAAAAAAACACTCTGTGTCTTCCTTCACATCCTTTTCATTGCCTTTTCATGCTACACGTTTTGGTTTTTTTTAATAAATAATTGAATCTGGTTCCCATATAAATCCAATTATCCTACAAAGTGGCAAAAAACACCCTTTTAGAGATCGGGATCCACAATATGACCGAAATCTGGTCCTTCGTGCAAGAACTTGACTCCGTGTAAAGGCTTAGGCATATATTTCTGATTGACCTTCCCTCCCACGAAGTCGGGTGGGTATTTGTACTCCTTCCCATAATCCAATTCCTTCATCAGTTGTGTCGGTGCATTTCTCAAGTGCAAGGGAATAGTACACTCTCCACTATTTTCCTTGACTGCTTGCTTGACCCTGCCCCAAGCCTTATAGATTTGTACACTCTTTGGAGCTCTGGCAAGCTTCACAGCACAGTGCGCCAACGCAAGGTCGGCTTCAGGGAGTCCAACTTTCATAACAGCTTCATAGGCAGCGACGGCAAATGGAAGACAGGAATCGTCAGCCACACCTACATCTTCAGATGCGATTCGAATCATACGACGTGCAATGTAAAGAGGATCTTCACCACCTTGGAGCATTAGCCCAAGGTACCACATAGCTGCATCCGGGTCATTTCCTCGAACAGACTTATGGAATGCTGATATGGTATCGTAGTGAGCCTCACCTAGCCGGTCGTAAAGTGAATGGGTCTTTTGCAAAATGGGTTTGATCATATCGGCCGAAACCACCGGTGGTGGGTTCTGGAAATGTGCATCCATCAGCTCGAGAATAGTAATTGCGATTCTGGAGTCTCCTTGGGCCAGAAGAGCACAATAGTCGATGGCGTCTTTGGAAAGCACCAACAGAGGCTTGTTGTTAACGAGTTTGCGCATCTTATTTATATGGAGAAGTCCCTTGTGTAGGATAGTGTATAGTTCCTTACCATCCAGCTGGTTCAGTGTAAAGACTTTACATCGAGAAAGAAGCGCACTATTGAGCTTAAATGAGGGATTTTCGGTAGTAGCACCAATGAGAACAATGTCTCCCTTTTCTACAAACGGCAGAAAGTAGTCCTGTTGTGCTTTGTTGTATCTGTGAATCTCATCACAGAAAACAATGGTACGTCTCTTGGTCAAAAACTGTTCTTTCGACGCACTTTCAAACACTTTTCGCAACTCAGCAACGCCACTATGTGCAGCATTGAGCTCAACAAATCTGTGATGAGTTGTAGAAGATATTATTCTGGCAATGGTGGTTTTTCCAACCCCTGGTGGACCCCACAATATCATCGATGGGATATGGTCCGACTCAATGAACCCTCGAAGCATCCCTTCTGGTCCAAGCAAGTGCTGCTGTCCCACATACTCATCCAGGGTCTTGGGACGTAGTCGTTCACTAAGTGGCATGTATAATTGTGTACGCAAGATTCTAGCCTCTTCCGCTTTTCTCTTTTCAGGACTGACTTCCTTCCGCACAGGTTCGGACTTAGAACCGCCGCCTTCAACCTCAGCATTCTTGATCCGAGACTTCTTATTCATCTTATCATTGCGCTCATTGCTCCCATTACCCTCCGAGGCAACGTCATCTTCACACTCGTCGTCTAACTCAATGACCTCCTTTTCTGATTCGCTTTTGCGTTTCGTCGACCTCTGGAGATCTGCAAGGACATTGGGCTTCCTGTTCCTGGGTACAGCCTTATTTCTCTCACAGTCGTCTAGATGGTCGTTAATCTGGCTCAGAGACATCGAACGACCACAGATAGGACAGCTTACCATGGTAAAAATCTGCACAAAATGGTTCCCTTGTATTTATTTCAACGAAAACCACCAGTGTTGAACATGGATGAAGTGCCTCGATCGAGCATTGCTCGGTTGGCTTATCGTTCGCGTCCTCGCGTATATGGCCACAAGGCCG
Organism: Petasospora xishuangbannaensis; assembly: GCA_030585085.1. Classification (NCBI taxonomy): domain Eukaryota; kingdom Fungi; phylum Ascomycota; class Saccharomycetes; order Phaffomycetales; family Wickerhamomycetaceae; genus Petasospora; species Petasospora xishuangbannaensis. The sequence continues at coordinate 624,058 of JAJMBV010000001.1, read as the reverse complement.
CCTATTGTGGTGAGTGTAACCAACACGGTCAATATGATCAATGAGATTAGTGGGTCAATTTATACGGCCATTATGACAATGGAGTTAAAGGCATTTGTGTAGTTTGGGTTTGAAATGATGTTTTGGAGATCAAAGAGGCTGTGTAACAGATATAAGATTATTTAGTATTACTTACAAAAAATCTCATGTTTAATCTTCTTACCATTGTACGTTCTATCACGTTTACTTTTACAATATACTCCAACAACACTCTAAAAAAGAAGAAGTCAAGGTCTGAACTCAAGCTGCTATGTATCAGCTCAGAAACAGTACAGATCCCGAACTTCCTGTATCATCTTTATCACGTTTATAGAGCCATAGCAGAGGCTGTCTATTACTTGTATAATTCGGAGATGGTTCCAAGAGACTCCGCAATGTAGTCAGGAACACCGGATGCCACAGCGTTCTGCTCCGTCTCAATTCCAGTGAGCACAAGAAGAGTATTCAAGCCACCGTCCTTGCCAAACTTCATATCGGTGTTGAGTCTGTCACCAACCATGATACATCTGTTTCTGGTGAGGCCCTTATCTTTGACAATAGCATCAAGCATGTTCTGGGACGGCTTACCACAGGCAATTGGCTGTCTTCCTGAGGAGTATGCGACAGACTCAATCATCGAGCCAGCACCTGGAAGGATCAAGCCCTTCTGTGGGAAGGTGGAGTCGATGTTGGTGGCAATGAACTCGACATTAGACTGCTGGAGGTACTGCAGAGTGATAGCGAGACGATGGTAGTTGACCCCAGTATCAAGACCGGCGATAACAGCACCAACAGATGGGTCGATTGGAAGGAACGGTGTTGTAGCAGCGTTGAACTTCTCATTAAGACGAGGGTCTGTTCCTCCAATAACATCATATCCCAGCTCCCTAAGTTCTTCTAGAATACCAGACTCTCCGAGAACCCACACCTTCTTATCCTTTGGCATATTCACAAAGTTCTGCAAGTAGGTAGCCGCAGCGTACGCAGAACCAAAGATCTCCTCCTTCGTGGCAGGGAACCCAAACTTCTCAAACTTTGAAGTATACGTCACACGAGACTTTGAGGAGTTGTTTGTCACAAAAATGATCTGCTTACCTAGCTTCTTAAGCAGATTAAGAGTTTCTACAGCTCCTGGGATCGCATGATCGCCGAGCCAGATAACTCCATCACAGTCAAAGATAAATGTGTCGTGGTTATCCAGGATTGTCTGGATCTGCTGCTTTGTGGTCACTTTGGTTGGTACGGTCATCCCGGTAATTCTTGTTTAACCTATTGAGAGACTTCAACAAGAGACAACAATAGATTGGAAAGTAGAAGAGAACCTATCTGATTGAGGTGGAAGAGTACAGCCAGTTTGGAAAGAAGGATAGAAAACGATCCAAAAACACAGCTATAACGCTAGGGATAACCTTTTATAGAACTCCTAACAGGATGATAGCTTCTTTAATACTCCTTTCCCAGTGTCTGTGCTGCTCTTTGTTCTCGTGACTGAGTGACTTTATCTTCGGATGACACACACGCGGCCGGGCCTCGGCCTGGTGATGCCGCCCACCCGGACACCAATCGCGAAGCTCGCTCTCCGTACCGCACTCCACCTTTTCGTTTCCTACCCAATCAACATGGGAGAAACATAGACGACACAGTGGAAGCTATAGAGACCGCAAGGGGCGAAACCAAAGAACAGAACAAACAGAACCGACATCATAGCGATGAAGTCCACTTTTGCGAGAATGGCGCAGGATATGCCACCCCTGGAAGGATATGCACCGGTGCAATGGAAGCGTCACATCCCCTCTCGAGGGTTTGGACCAAAGACGTACTTTGCGATGTTCAGTTTGCTTGTTGGATATGGCTGGTATCGTGCTATTGCTGGTAATAGGGAACGCCGTGAGCTTACAAGGGAGAAGAACTGGGCCAGAATTTACTTGATGCCTCTTCTTGTTGCTGAGGAGGACAGAATGGCGGTGAGAAGAGCTGCTTCAGAGGTTGAAAGGGAGAAGGAGGTTATGAAGAACGTCGAGGGATGGGAGGCTGGAAAGAGTGTGTATAACGATGGCAAGTTCAGAACCCCAAACTACTCCTGGTCGGACCACAAGTAACGTAATGGGTTTCTGCTTTGATGTATTACTAGAGATACAGTGCTGATCGATAACTCTCAACACAATGCTAGTTTTCTCGAGAGAGGGAGAGAGAAAGGGAACAGGAGACCCTATATTTATTTGCTTATTTATTATCCACTACGTACGCCTTACTATTTATTCTCCGTTATTTATACATATACACACAAATTTGCTGTGACATGGGTATTGTCTTGCTGTAGTATCGCAGACCCTTCGTAGTTCAACTTTTAGGTGGTGTTCCGTTTTAACGAGTACTGATTATCTACAGATATACAGTAAGAACTCTGACACGTTTGTTAGCCGTATAGGTGTTATCAATAGCAGAAACGAGAACCACTTGAATTGATGCTGCTGAAGTCCTGTTGAAACTGAGAGTTTAGAAAGCAGCGAAGATAGCCTCTAGATAAAAGTATCCATAGTTGTGAGAGTGAGACCATAAGTGTGGTATTTTGAACATGTTCGGGTTTTGCTGAGCTGACCAGAAACCCTGGCGATGCTATGGGTAAAGTGAAGCGATTGACCAAACGAGAACTCGGATGTGAGGGATAACCACATTTAAGAGTGTAACAACCATTCAGTTGAAATAAGAGACCTTTCCTTGTTGAGAATATATTCATTCTTTGTTCATCAGATTACGTTACAGTATCAGACAATTGGGAACACAAATGCATTCGTCATGAACACATCTGCGTTTTCTTACGTTTTTCAAAGTACGCACCGCACCAGTAGACAGAGCAAACCTGAACAGATTGAAAAAAAAATTAAATGAGTATTCACACCAGTATTGATGAATATATCAGATATACTCAGATATAAAATAGATCCACAAAATAATATACCTCCACCACTACCATTATAGTGCTGTTTATGGCTTGTGGCAAGGACAAGCCACGCTCGGCTCATAACACTTCCACCATCATAATTGTCGTACTATAAGTCCCAAAACTTCAGGATACACATTCACAAACCTTACTCACTCTACAAACACCGCTCCGAATAACAGAGACATGCGTTCTAAGCACCTTCTGAACTCTACCCACTCGTATTACCAGACCACGATATAGACTATATGTAGCTAAACACCTGGACACCAGAAATAGAGGTGTCCGGGTGTGGCGCACCTTTTGACTCTGCCCATGTGGTTGTTAATGTCATTTTAATGAAAGAAGCACCTCTCAAGTGGAAGGCGACGGGCCGCAAATTAGAACCACCCACTCGTAAGGGAGCCAAGGCCAAGTCCAGAGACGATAGTCGTCTTGTAGCGATTGTATACGGACAGTGAGTAGTCAATAGCACTGGAATTACGGGGACTAATCAGTTAAAAGCGTTTATAGTTAGGGATAAGGTACCCCAACCAGACCTATTAGACAGGAGCAACGGTAGCTATCAACTGCTCCAGCACTGATAAGGCCTCATTGGCCTGGAAAGTGTGCCCGTCTCGCTTCTGGAGGGACTTACCCGACACTTGCGGGCGTCGAGTGGTGTTCGGGCCACGCTGGGAGAGTCATTATAAAATTCTGGCTGGATCGGGGGTCGTCGACCCATTGGGCATAGAAGACCCTCTTTCTGGCTTTTTTGGTGGTAACGTTTCGTCGTTCATCAACTGATTTTAGTTGATTATAAACCGTCTGCAAAGGACTTTGTGGACACTCTGCCAGAGAGGAAAGAGAAGATTCAAACTACAATGGCTGACGTTGTGTTGGGCTCGCAGTGGGGTGACGAAGGAAAGGGTAAGCTTGTGGACCTTTTGTGCGATGATATCGATGTGTGTGCCCGTTGTGCCGGTGGTAACAATGCCGGCCATACAATTGTCGTGGATGGTGTCAAGTACGACTTCCACATGCTTCCATCGGGTCTCGTCAACCCAAAGTGTAACAACTTGGTTGGTAACGGTGTTGTGATCCACATCCCGTCGTTCTTTGCTGAGCTCGAGAACTTAGAAAAGAAGGGCCTTGATTGCAGGGACAGACTATTTGTATCTTCCAGAGCACACCTGGTGTTTGACTTCCACCAGAGAACTGATAAGCTGCGTGAAGCTGAGCTTTCAGGTAACAAGAAATCTATTGGAACCACTGGTAAAGGTATTGGTCCAACATATTCCACCAAGGCTTCAAGATCTGGCCTCAGAGTTCATCACTTGGTGAACGATAATGAGGGTGCTTGGGAAGAGTTCGAGACAAAATACAGACGTCTCGTAGCCACTAGACAGCAGCGTTATGGTGACTTTGAGTACGATATTGAAACTGAGCTTGCTCGCTACAAGAAGTACCGTGAAGAATTCAAGCCTTTTGTTGTTGACTCAGTCGATTTCATCCACCGTGCCTTGGCTGAAAAGAAGAAGATCCTTGTTGAAGGTGCTAATGCTCTCATGCTTGATATCGACTTTGGTACTTATCCTTACGTTACTTCTTCCAACACTGGTATCGGTGGTGTCATCACTGGTCTTGGTGTTCCTCCACGTGCAATCCGTAACGTCTATGGTGTTGTCAAGGCATACACTACCCGCGTTGGTGAGGGTCCATTCCCAACCGAACAGTTGAATGCTGAGGGTGATAAATTGCAAGACATTGGTGCAGAGTACGGTGTCACCACCGGAAGAAAGCGTCGTTGTGGTTGGTTGGATCTCGTCGTGTTGAAGTACTCAACGATGATCAATGGCTACACATCCTTGAACATCACCAAACTTGACGTTCTTGATACTTTCAAGGATATTCCAGTTGGTATCACTTACAAACTCAACGGTAAGACTCTTCCATCTTTCCCAGAGGATTTGATTGACCTTGGTAATGTTGAAGTTGTCTACGAGACACTCCCAGGTTGGAACACTGACATAACCAAGATCACCAAGTATGAAGAGCTCCCAGAGAATGCTAAGAAATACTTGGCTTACATTGAGAAGTTCCTTGGAGTTCCAATCGAGTGGGTTGGTACTGGTCCAGGTAGAGAGTCGATGCTCAACAAACCAATCCAGAACTAAGAATACCGAGGACAATCTAGACGATTAGAAATCTATTCTTTTTTTTTGATGTTATATCGTTGGTTTTGGTTTCATCTGTTGTATATTACATGTTTTCTCGTTACAGTATCAAATAACATAAGTTTGTGCATAAGTTAGAGTTCTGTATCCCGGGTTGTAGATTTTTCTTCATTGTCAGTTAAGGACGGTCAAGTCCAAGACACCTAATTAATCAATTTTCATCAGACGTTTTAGTGTCATCAATATCACCCTCCTCAAGCCCATCTACTTTTAGATTGCCACCTATACCCATACCCGCATCTAAGTCGTCATTATCACCACCATGAACATCTCCATCTCCATCATCAGAATCAGAATCAGAATCAGAATTCCATTCATAACGAGCATACAAGTTGTATTCATGGTATACTAGCTTAGTATGTGTCACGATATGGAATACCTCAGGAATATACATAAGTCTTCCTAAACCTTGACTTTGGTCGTTGTTTAAGAACTTACCGGAATACACTAGTTTCCACCCTGATTTAACAACGCCATCCTCGATAAACGACACTTCTCCATGTTCGGTATCAACAGCTTCAGAAATATCAATCATATATGAGCATAAATCTACAGAACCAACCTTTCCAGCATCATACTCGTTCCTGTTGTTCATACCGTCTGGGATCTTTTGTATAGATCGGGCCAATGATCTAGTTGATTCGTCAAAGGTACCAGGTAGTAGACCTCTGAAACCTGACTCAACAAATTGTAAGCGGGTGTGTGGGGGAAGAAACATGGATGATGGAAATCTGTACCATTCTCTTCCTACACAGACATTACCTGAAGCATTCGAAGGAATATGCGAATAGACATCCAATGGAGCATTATAGTTTAAGGAAACTGAGACTGTACGGAGAACAGAAACCGTGATTATCAGTGTTGAGATGACGAAAATGAAGAAGAAGTAGATAAAACGTGTTATAGATGGGTTGCGAGCAAAGAAACGGACAATGCTCTTGAAGATTGTGAGAAGAACAGTAAGAGTGACAGCCGCAGAAGTGGATATGAGCGTGTAGATTGGATATAGAAACCTCTCTTCTTTATGAGGCTGAGAGAAAAAAACAGCACTCCACAATGCCATTGGAACAATGACACCGACCGACAAGGTACAGCTAAGTTTTTTGTCAGTCTTGAAGACACCTAAAGCAGGGATCACAAGGAATCCCACATATGCCAACACTGCCACGACATTGAAGTTTAGCAGAAGGTTTACAACATAGTACTTGAGGTCTTCAGTTCCAAAAATGTTTGGCCCAGAATCTTCATTGGCATAAATGACATTGTACAACACAATATTAACAGGAACAGCAACAGTTCGTCCGTAGAACCAGTAGTCCACCTCCATGATGGACACAAGATAAAAGGCCACAATGGCTACTGACCAAGACAAGTATCTTTTCAAATTCAGGTCAACACCGTAAGAGTCCCATAAGATATACAACATACTAGGAACAGCGAGAGCCAACGCAAACGGCCAGCCAAGCAGCCCACCAATGGCGAACCACGATGTCACAAGAAGCGCATGCCGTGTAGATTGAGTTGACATGGAGTAGCGAAGGAAGTTCGAAGTAGCTAATGTAGTACATGTCATAGCAAGCGACGAAGGAAGAAGTGCCACTGACGCATGTGACATCCCTGTGGATGTGAGCGTAAAGATGAGAAACCAAGTAGCGATCGACCGGGAGAATTGGCCGAGTGTGCAGTACATATGATGTTCTGCATAGACATTGAACGAAGCAATGACGATGCGCACAAGGTAGAACGTCACATACGACGGGATAACCGTTATGAGGTCTGAGAAGAATGCAACAGGATAAACCAGGATCGCATAAGGAAGGAGATAGCACCATGACCGGATTGCATATTCCGGAGAGTACTCCCACGTCTGCTTACCGAATCCCCGGACTAGAAAGTTGAGCGGTTCATAGTAGTTAAAGACCTCATCACAGTCAGGGATCAACGAGTAGAGACAGTTCGCAAGACGAACACCTACAAGCAACACCACTGGGAATCTCTGTAAGCCCATTGTCCTCGCTACCTACGGGAACTAGGGAACACAGCTGTGAAAGATGCGCCACGGTGTTTTTGTTTTCATTCCCTCACGCGTTTTGTTGGGTGTTGATCTTCACCGCTCACGTAAACGAGAATATGGCGAGTAAAATATGATGATAAGGACAATACATACTCTTCACAGGAACAATCAATCTCAATGGGAGAGAATAACCATTATTTATGATAAAAAGGGGGTGTTTTACGCGTCCTCAATGCCCAATCAGGGAATTACCTTTTGAGGTATGGTGTTGAGCCCGCGGTGCATTGGTGGGAATTTTTAATAAGTGCTGCGGCTCTCCGTCATTACATCAATTACAACAATTACAAGGACGCCTGGAGGATTTCATCCTTAGAAGTTATAGGAGATGTCTAAGAATATGGACTCCAAGTCATATAAACTACTTAAGAAACGTCAGGCGCGCCAGATTCGTTCTGAAACGAATGATCCAAGTATGTTCGATGCACTCCTTTAGGATACCTCATCGTCCCCCATCAAGATAACTAACGAAGCACAGACCTTAGCAAGGATGGCATCCTAAATGTTGCAGAATTTCTCAAATCACGCAAGTTTGAGATCACGGAGCTTGAAAAAGCACAGTTGAACTCGAAATTTGCGTCTTCGACTCGTACTTTCCAGGCACTGCCGCGTACTCTCCGAAGAAGAACAGCGTCCCACAATGTAAAGCGCATTCCTAAACGACTGAGGAAACGTGCAATCCGTGAAATGCAATCCGATTCCGGTGTAACAAAGAAGAAGAACCGTTTGAAAGGGAGAGACTTGTATAGAGCCCGGATGGCGTCTGCGCTGCTCAAACTAGCAGCCAGATCACAATTGAGTAAGCAGCTGACCTTAGACAAGTCGCTTTCGTTTGGCAAGCTTCAGATACGACAACGCCTGAAACAGCTCAAGAAACAGATTGAGGATTCCAAAAGCGATCATTTTATCAGTATGAACAATACCATCGGGTCATATGATAACTCCGCTACCAACGAGCTGGCATCACAACCTTTGGGAAAGATGAAGTACATGAAGAGACAACGTGAGCACGTTTGGCTCCATTCCCACGTATGGCATGCTAAGAGAGCTCATATGATCAAACGTTGGGGATGGCAGATCCCTTTTAAACCCACACAGAAGTGTTTCAGATCTGCACACAGGGCATTCTATTCTAGCGGTGCAGTTGCTTGGGATAAAAGTTTCTTTGGAACACTCGTACTTCAAAGCGATAACGAGCTAAGTTTGAGGAATCTTTTGACGTTATTTACCAAGCAAGAAGTGACTAAGAAAACCATGAACCATGGATCTATTTCACAGGTGATGGCATATAAAGAACATGAACTTATAGGTGAAGTAACTTTGATTAGTTTCCGGTCTGAGGAAATACAGAGATTGATCATAAGAGCACATCCATCCATTTATGAGCTAGTATTCAAACACTGCGTTCAAATCAAGACAGAAGATGTTGAAGTGATTGACAACAGATACTCTATAGCGTCCATTGAGCTCTGTGGTCCAATATCACTGAGTGCGCTTGCCACAGTTCTTAAACCACTTGAGCCAAGCTCTCCAGAATCCAAGATTTTTGGTAAGTTATGCTGCGAGTGTACTCTTCCCGATAGAACGATTTTCACCTTCCAAGCTCAGGACCCACGCCTTGCTAACAGAACCAAGCCTCGACCACCACATGGGTCTGATCCATTTGATGCTCTCATTGATATGAAAGCAACAAAGGCAAATTTGAGCTCACAAGTAATTAACAACCTTTTCACTTCTGATGGTAGAACTGACTCCTATGACGGGCAAATGTCTTTGAAACAGGTGGCTCATGAAATGAAAAAACCTCGTGCTGTGAGGTCGAAAGGAAAGGGATTTCCTGTGGTAATATACAAACAGAACGATATTTGGACAGTTCTCCTTCCGTGGTACTGGTGTCTTCCAGTATGGCACTCATTAAATCACATTGCACATTTAATACTAGGGGGACTAAGGCAATCCCATCAGTTCAGGTTCGAAAAGGGCGAGTTGTTTTTTCCAATTGATTTTCCATTTGCAAGAGCTGGCTATCTAGAAAACAAGTTAACTTCTGAAGTCAAGCGAGAGAAATGGAGTAAGAAACCTGCCTCTAAAAGAGTCAACTACAGCAAACTTCATCTTCATAAAGATGATTTTGCAAGAGGCGAACTAGGCGATCCATTTGGATGTGACTGGAGATATTTACAAGCTCTACGTGTGGGTCTCTCATTAGTTAAAACAAATGTCAATACCCGCTCATCTAACTGGGTTAATAGTGAACGTGTGGTCGAGGAACTTCATGATGTGTGGGATTTCATTGAGGATGTGAGGGAGGGAAAGGCAAAATCATCTGATCTTCCTGTTTCCCTGGCCTCTCCAACTGTGGACTCACATAAATGCTCGATAATGACCCCCCTCGCCGTGGTTCCTATAAGAATTAAGTTGCTTTCAAGAGGAAACGTCGTTGACAATGCTCGCATATACTCTATCCCATTCGATTCTTTCGAATCCTGGATGAAGGCGCTTAACAATAAGGACGCTGAGGGTCGTAATGTGCATGAATATCCTGAAGTTCCACACTCAAAATACTTGGTTGGGTTCATAACCAGTGCGACATACAATTTGACTGCAGGTAAAAATACTGGCGTTGGTTGTGTTGATGCCTTGTGGGCTGAGAACAAGGACAAGTATGTGCTGGTCAGAAACGTTGGTACGGATTATGCAAGAGTTGCACAGTGGGTTACGCTAAATCTGCACACTATGAAATAAGTGCCTTATACTATTCATTAGAATAGGAGATAAATGTGGGGAGCATTTATTCATTATCTCTATTCAGCGGCCCGAGTACCTCTTGTCGCGTTGTATATTACTGTATTGGGACATATACTAGTGTGATTATCAAGCCTTTCGTAACGCCCTTTGTGGTAGATCATAAAGTCGCATTAGTGATTTCGATGTACGATCCTGACTCGTAGATAAAGAAAAGAAATCGTAGTTTCCGAAGCGAACAAACTGCCCCTAACAAATGGTGTCCGGATGATGTCTGGGTGGCGACATACTATGGGAGAACAAAAAGTATGAGGTCTTCATCAACATCTAATAGTTTTTCAATAGCACTGCCATTACTGTAGCAAATAATGAGTGCTGCTATTACACCAACACCTTTAGATGCGAAAGGTGACCTGAAGTTCTGTACGGTCTGTGCCGCGAACAATAACCGTTCGATGGAGTCTCATAAACGTCTCAAGGACGCCGGCTTCAACGTATCATCGGCTGGTACGGGCTCTGCTGTTCGTCTACCAGGTGTATCTATCGACAAGCCGAATGTGTATCCATTTGGAACGCCATACGATGACATCTACAAAGAGCTGGTTGCTCAGGATTCGCGCCTTTATGAGGCTAATGGTCTCCTCCGAATGCTTGACAGAAACAGAAAGATCAAACTGGCTCCACAGAGATGGCACGAGGGCAAGAGCGTGTTCGACTTTGTGTTCACTTGTGAAGAAAGATGTTTTGATGCTGTTTGTGAGGATTTGCTGAACAGAGGAGGTAAACTGAATAAGATTGTCCATGTTATCAACATTGATATCAAGGATGATGACGAGAACGCTAAGATTGGAGGTGAGGGAATTCTACAATTGGCTACAAAACTCTCTGAAGAGAGCGTAAAGAGTAGGACACATAAGGACAGTGTTCCCTTTGAGGATAAGATCATGAATGTTTTGACCGAGTGGCAAGAAAACCACCCGAGTCTACCACTGTTGTATGCTCCTAGCTACTACTAATAGAACTAGACTAAAACAAAACACTTAACGAGTGCATTGACGTCTTTCGCAAACAATAAGAACTAATTATATAAATAACCTGTAGAAATTCCTCTCAAGAAAAAGCGCCGTCTATACTTTGACCTGTCTCCCGCTAACCCAAACCTTTACAGAGTTTCTATCATCACCGTTGAACAGCCACTTAGCCACAATGTTCTTCCATTTCTGGTCGTAACTCGTAACACCAAGCTCTGGAATCTGCCAATCAAACACATCAACTTGAGAACCGTCTGTATCCAAATCAACTAGCTGGGCGTCCCATTGCTTACCTGGAGCAAATGATCCAATCTTGGACTCCATACCCACAAGCTTGGCACCACCTTGGGTACCCAAGTATAAAACGTCTTCAACAGATAACTTATCAGTTTCAGAGCCAGTTTCCATCGCAAGGTGTCTTGAGACCAACACGGCTTGTCTTGCTGTGCTCAGAATAGAAGGGGAAAAGCCACCTGAGACGTCCGTGCCCAGACCAACAGGAATCCCGCTATCCAACAACCATCTGACTCGACATTCGCCAGAGGTAATGGCAGAGTTCGATATAGGACAATGGGAGATGCCAGCACCCTTCTCCCGAATAAGATCTTTCTCATAGTCGGTCAAATGGATAGCATGAGCAAGAATCGTCTTATTATCGAGCAAGCTATGGTCGTTGTAAACGTCAGTGTACGTCTTCGAGTCTGGAAATAGTTTCCCGACCCATTCGATCTCGTTCTTGTTCTCAGAAATGTGTGTCTGGGAATGATACTGGTGTTTCTTCTTTAGTGCTCCAAGCCAATGGAGAAGCTCAGAAGTACACGATGGCGCGAACCGAGGAGTGATGATTGGGGCCACGAGTCTCTGGGATGGATCAAGCTTCTGGATGTAATCAATCACCTTCTCAGTACTGTGTTTACACTCATCCAAAGTCTCAATGTAGTAGTCTGGAGAGTTGTTGTTCATACAGACCTTACCAATGAACGCTCGCTGGCCTTGCTTAACAGCCAGATCTGCAAGAAGATTTGTAGCATCTGCGTCAATTGTCGCATAGTAGGAAGCACAGGTAGTACCATTCCCTAAAGTCCGGGATATGACTTTATTATATATGAGCTCTGCGCGAGTCAAGTCCTTGAGAGATGCCTCTAATGGGAAGGTGTACGTTGTGAGCCAGTCGAGAAGCGTTGAGTTACCAAAGATACCATTGTTAGGGTACTGTGGAGCGTGTATGTGTGTATCAACAAATCCAGGAAAGAAGAACCGGTTTCCAAGTGTAATATCTATGATCTTGACGTCATCTTTATCCAAACCGTACCGTCCTATCACCTCCTCAACACTTATATTGGTGGTTTCAAAGAAGCCTATAGTTCCATCTTTCTGAACTCCGAGCACTCCATGCTCGAATACTTCAAGCTCTCCAAGTGTTGGCGTATGAACAAACGTGCCAACGTAGACAGCCGTAATGCACCTTTGGCCTACCGTCATGACCAGAGCCAAACCGACTAAACAATTAGGAACAGGAAAGCTTCAGAAACACGATAATTGCTTTATTATAAAGGCCCGTGGTGAGCTGCCGGCGATAAAGAGAAGCCGACGGCGCGGCCGCCGGCTCTTCCGTCCTGGGCAAAATCTGCGCTCTTCACCGACAACTCCAACGGCCCTCACCTATACAGCCATCGCATACGCACAGGTCATTTATGTGGTGTGCGGCCAATGGGCTTGTTGAGCGATCAAAGGTCATCGAGGAGGTCATCAAGAATTATCAATCGATACAGTGATTACATAATGGCAGCTACGAAGTAAAATTGCACCTATAGGACGCGTCGAATTAAACATATAAATAGGCCAGAAGCCTCCATCCTGCCATTTGCGTCATCTGACACAAGCAACAACTGGAAGGGGGCCAAGAGTTAGCAGTTCTAATCTCTTGTAGTTTCGATGGGCACCACCAAGAGGTAGAATGTCATCAAAGAAGTGTTCCAGTTGTCCCATTGGGTAGAGAAAACATCTTCCAGCGAAGAGCTCTAAACAACAAGACAAGTGGAGGGTGAAATCAAAAATTATAAGACCCACCCGTCTCCAAAAGGAGGACGTCAGCAGCGACACAAGATGCGCTGTGCAATGCAAACAAGTGTCCCTGGCCACACAGACTTCTTGATCTCTGGTGGCGTCTTAAGGTAAGTATGAAGAAAGGAAAAATGTGTAGAGGGGACGTCTAAGTCCCCTGGTGGGCGGGCGCGCCTTTATATACACCGAAACATGGTGTCCAGGTGTTTAGGGCTGTGCGACGCGAAAAACCAGCATAAATCAAAAAATACATCCAAAATGACCGGATTAGGAAGGCACAGGCTTGCCCTCTACAAAACAAGTGTTACATCAGTTCATTGCTAATACTTATATACTTATAGACGTCCAGGGTGCAAAATGCAAGCTATTCACGAAGTATCGCGCTGTTGTCCTAACAGGCACATGTTTTGGGATCAATGCATTTTGGTACGTTGCTCGTATTCTGTATTCTGAGGCTCAATTCTAGCAGAGTAAAGATGTTATAGAAAGCAGAAGCCTCTAGATCGTTCCCCATCCTATTTAGAATCAAAGCTCCCCTCATAATCAGCCACCTCTTCCTCATCTTTATTGTCTTTGACAACTATGAATGGATCACTAAAGTGCTCGCTCGCAACAACAACAGTGTTGGATGCATCAAACTTCTCAGTAGGCGACGTCGAAATGTTCTCATAGTCGTCCTTAATAGATCCTGTGTAGTTTTCAAATGATGCACTAGTATCTCTCCACATCACTTCTCCGCTAGGGTCTGGAGTTTCTGCTGGGCTTGATACTTGTGCGCAGTCCGAAACAAATACCATGGACTCATTACCATCAGCTTTATCTTCAGGACTGTCGCTCTTTTTCGTAGCAGTGTGAAAGTCAAGAATAGAAGAAGCCACATCATCCTCCTCCGGAATGTCTTCATTTTCTAGCCCGACGTCAATGAAATCATCTCCATCATCATCAACAATAACAAATGAGGGTTTCCTTTGGCTCGTGAGACTGACAGGATTGTGATCTGGTGAAATGTGGACAATATTATTCTTGCGTTCTGGCTTCTGAATACGAAGCTTCCACTGATCCCATTCGTTTCTATTTTTGATTAAAAAGCCAACAAGCATCGAAGGATCAAGCTCCGACAAGTGTATTTTGCGGATCTTGTTAGTGTGAACAGACTGAACGTCAAGGCTAGAAACAATCTCAGTGCTCTGGCTGATAGAAATCTGCATATCGTTATCTTTAAGAGACTGCTGAGGAATGTGAGGGTCCAAATAAAAAAGGCAGTCGCCCTGATAACCAAAGAAATAATGAGATGATGAAGGTCTTCCTCCTGCAATCCCCACACTCTCTGTTGATGACAATATATCTTTCAAGCTCTGCCAATAGACTTGGTTCACAGTATCAACACCGAGTTTCACACCAAGAAGGATAAGTGTTGGTTCGAAATCATCGCCACTTCCACCCGAAACCTTGAAGACATCCTGTTCATAGACATCACCACTATCTGTACCAATATAGACTTTCAGTCCAGCATCGTTGAAGTCATTACAAAGTGCTTGAATACTTCTTGCGGCAGCGGACGGTCCGAACCATTCACCAGCCTTCTTGCCAGAAAGCTCTCGTCCTTTCTGTACAATATTATGAATGGAAAAAGGCTTTGTGGGGCAATCAGCAAACCAGGAAACTATTTCGTCATGTTTTCGGTTTTGCGGGGACAAGGCCAGAAACCTCCAATCCCTCCCAAGGAAAAGATGAAGTAAAGCATTGCCCAAGATGGTCTGTCCTGTTCGGATCATACATCCCCAACCACAGTCCGTAGTGAAAAAGTCACTGTGAAGTTGGTAGTTCTGGCCCCGAATCAAGTTCTGTAACGACAAGGGTGACGGGCCGTCTTCGTCTCTGTATAAAGGTGGGAACTTGGTCCTGTATGTAAACCAAACTCTGCTGTAGGTATCATCCAAGAACTCCGTGGGCCAGCCCACAGTTTCTTGTTTGTTTTGACTTTTGATCATGGAGAAAGAAGAGAAATAGTTTTTAATACCATTGGATGAAATATCTCCTATAACTGAACCGTGGTTGCTCTTGTTGTTCTTAGATATAGTCTCCGTAGATAGTGTGTCGTTTGAACTTGGGATTGTCCGTACATGCGATGTGTAGGTACGCCCTAACATGATAATCGGGTTCTGTGTATCTGTATTCTCATCTGATCGACTCCAGAAGAGGTCAACGACCCTCTGAAAGCCGTTGGAGCTCATCTGCTTAGCTGTGAATGCCGTGTCTGCTACCTGAAACCTATTATGATATGAAGATGCGAGGGTGGCGCGTAGTCCAAATCACCACTCTGGGAAGCGCACAATGGCGTTCTCTCAGTAGCTGTGAGTACTTTATAATCCTGTGATATAAAGAACCAAGTCTTGCAAACGTGCAGGTGGACTGTTGTCGCGTGTTTGGTGCTTAATATTACCCTCTTTGAAGTGGTTTAGGCGGTCTGTTTCTCTGTTATGCATCTCCACAGCCAAAGCCTGCCATCCTATAATCGTGCCAATATCGATAAGATCACGTGACAAAACATGGTTGGAACACCACCGCTATACACTGCGAGGTCTTCGAGGTTGCCCACATGTTAGATGAAACATAACTCATTGGACTTGGATCAAAGCAAACACATTCTCAAGTAGACTTGGGTTGCTGCAATAGGTAGTGTAAAGTCTCTAATCGATAACCTTTTAAATGGCAAAACGAGGAGGCCGCGGAGGCCGCGGAGGTCGTGGTCACTTACGGGGCAATGGAGGAGGATCTCGAGGCCATGGAGGAAGAGGTGGCTTCTACAAGAAAAGAGGAGGAGCGAAGACTAGGGCCCATGGTGGACGTGACTCTCGTGATGGATATCCTGATGGAGGCCGTTCGGGTGCCTGTGGTGGTTTCAATGAGGATGTCATAATGCTAAGTATGGATGGTAGTCCGAATGTACACATCCCAGTCAACTCGATGAAAGCAGCCGCTCGAAGACGTCCTAGAATGCAGGAAGAGGCTTTCAACACTGATCAGAACCGGGAAGCGACACTGAGACTTCCACTGAGACACAGGCCGCTTGAGTTTATCAAAGCAGATAGCTATGACCCTTCCAAAGACGTCATCAAAGGACTGCGTACGATGGAGGAGAAACGCTTGAGTTATATCGAGAAACAACCATCTGAAGCTTCTGAAAATATGTCTGATACGCCCGAATGTTCATGTGTTGAAATGGCACAAACAGATCCCGATGACAATGTACAAGGAATGATTGATTTCTCGGAAGTATCAAAAGAAGACGTGGATCGTTTTGAAAGTGATAGAGTTGAGCATTTGCTTATGGGAATTGATTTACTGCCAAAGAAGATAGAAAAGCCCCGAAAGTTTGAAAGAGTTCCAGATGAAGAACTGTTCTTTGTTGATGACACACCTGAAACTCCAAAGGATATTATGATTGTTGATGTCGAAGACGGTATGTCATTAAAACCAACCCAATCCGACCAAAACACCGTGTTTAACCCAACGTTGTCTATTGGGCATGTTCATCTTTCAACTTTTCAAACTTCATCTGGTGAGCTCCAGGTCACACTACCGAAGGGGCGTGACCTCAAAGCACAAGGAGACGAAGACCACGATCACGAGTTGTACTCCAATCTCGACACGTTTGAATTTGACGAGCACGACAATCCAGTCATCCCGGAGAATAGTGACCTCAGGTTGTACAAGGCCTATCAGAGCTATATTAACCGTGTTATGGGAAACATATTTGACAAGGACGAGAATGATGCTACCCTTGATGACGCCGTATTGGGTGTATCTCCCTATGACCAAGACATCTATGATGACCTAGATGATGATTTTGAAGAGGAAGCCAAATTCGTCACCGGGATTACCGATAATGACGAAGATGCTGATGTCGAGGATACTGAGGATCTTGAAGAATTAGCTTCAAATAACTTTGGAAAACTTCAAATCAATGGCCTAGAAAACGACGATCCTGAATATGGATTCCTCGAAGAAGATTTTGAATCGTTTGATAACTCTTTAGTAGAAGTCATTAACATCAGATACGGCTTGGACTCTACTCAGTATCATATGAAAAGCTTCCCATTGACGGGAACTTATGATCACACATGGATAGACCGAGAGTTGTTTGAGGATTTTCTTTTGGAAAATGGCATGCCAGAACACAGACTCAATGCGTATTTTAAGTATATACAAGACTTATTAGTACTACCTGAAAAAGAAAAAGAGGAAGATGACTACGGTGATGTCTTTTCGTCTGAAGGGTATACCGAAGACGATGAAGACAATAAAAGCGGTGAGACTCTTGATGACTCTGATTTGGAGGGCCTGGATGATTTGATTCAATATACTAAGAAGTATGACGGCCAAAGAGACATGGAAGTGGAGCCAACACGAACTTTGAAAACTAAAGGTAAGGCGAAAAAGAAAGAACTTGACCTAGAAGGTGTGAGTGGAGATCTTGCTGATAGGCTCCATGAACAGTGGCAAATGAGAAGAGATGGAAAAAGAGAAAAGAAGCATAGACACGAAGAGAGTATCGCACAAGAAAATTCCAAGTCGAAGGACCTTCTTCTGAAGTATCCATACACGCTTCACGTCAAGGACATTCGTAACGAGTTTGAAATCTTCTTGAATGATTCAAAAAGAAATGCTTTAACATTCCCGCCAATGGATCCACATGGCATCAAGGTAGTTCAGAAGTTTGCTTACTTGTACAACATGAAGTCTAGAAAATTTGGTAAAGGTCTCAGTTCACATGCTGTTGCAGTAAAAAACAAGCGTACATTCCGCTCTTTGCCAGACTATCACTCCGTTGCAATGCTGATGAAGCAGAGACCGGTATTTAACAGAATTGACCAAAAGAGATCAAGAACTGAAGTGGATAATGAAAAGTCATCAAGAAGAGGCAACCCAAGTAAGGCCCATGTCAAAGAAGGTGATATTGTTGGTGCTAACGCTCCGGAGATTTCGAGCGACAACGTTGGTAGACGTCTACTTATGAAGATGGGCTGGAAATCTGGCCAAGGGTTAGGGCTGGACAATAAAGGTATCCCAGAGCCTGTGATCGCCAAGGTGAAGAAGACGAAGATTGGTATTCGGTAATATTATTTACGAGAGTTACATCATGAAGTCATTCTATATGCATAAATATAAATCATTTTTTTTTTCTAGATCCTTTTTTACCCTTTTTCGGAGCCATTGCATGATCAGTTTCTCCAACGTGCTGGAAGAGTCGGTTTCTGGAGGAGAAAGTTGCACTGCAGACCGTACATACTTCAGAAGCTATAGGCTGTTTGGGCTGGGGAGCAGGAGACGGTGATTGTGAAGGAGCAGCTGAAGTGTCTTTCCTCTTTTTTTTCTTATCTTTCCTGTCCTTCTTGTTCACAGTTCCCCAATCACTGTCCGAGTCATCTAAAGCAAATGAACTTCCATTTTTAAGAGCAGCAGCAAGCTTGGTCAGGTCATCCTCCTCTTCGTCACTCTGATTATTTTGGGTGCTCTTGTTAACAGATGTAGTGTACTTCTGTTTTTTCTTCTCCTTTTTCGAAAGTTTCTTTGGAGCCATTATTATGTCAGACTCACTAGATAAGTTATCGTCTATAACATCATCAACCTCCGGAGGATGTGATTCTTTAATGGTGTTGTCTTCCTCTGTAGATTTATCAATAGCGCCATCCTCTACCTTAGAACTATCAACACTGATTGTTGTCTCCAGGCCATTAAGTTGCTCATCGATCTTTCGAAGCTCCTCAACAATATCAGAATCATAATCGTCATCATTGTCATAATCGCCGTCCTCATAATACATATCTCCATTATTAGCGTCCGCTCCGATTTCACTTTCATGCACGTCATTATCATCACTAGTTCCTTCACCTTCATCGGCTGTAGCGAAGTCACTCTCCTCCGACACAGGATCAAGCCCGAGGGAAATTCCCTCTTGCCTCATTTCCCATCTTAATTGTTTTAATAGTTTCTTATGCTTAGCACTGGCTTCGTGCGACTTCAGCTGCTTTTCACTCTTGAACATTTTGTCACAGATCACACATTCAAACAGTTCCGCTTCGCCCTTTTCACCATCTTCGTCTTCTGAAGAAGCAAAGTGTTTTTCAATTTCTTCAAGGTCATCATCATGGAGAATTTGCCAACTTTGAGCTTGGAAACGACCTCTATGTGCTGCATTGGCTGCGCGGTCTCTCTCTATTTGCTTCTGAAGGTCTTCTTGTTGTTTTCTCTTTCTCTCCTTTTCAAACTTGGCGGCACCTTCTTTGACCCTTTGGTCTCTTTTCTTAATGAATGAAACAAAGCTTCTCACAGTCTCATTGAACTCACGACAAGCCGTAACCCTGGCCTTCTTATTCTCCCTTTCCATAGCTCGTCTTGTACGGCGATCCCCCGCAGTGGAATATCTGTATTGATCCCTCCAAGAGAAAGTCTTAACAGTAGAGAAGGAAGACCATACTTGGTAGAACTTCCTTAGACCATTTGCATAGTCGGTGGTAGAATTACCAAACTTCGGGTAGAGAACATTGACTTCATCGTTCGGGTCGTCATCTTGATACTGTGAGTACCCTTGTAATCCTTGCTGTCTCCCAGCCAGAATCTCTTCATATGCAAGCTTGTTAAACACTCTAGAGACTATCTGGTACATACCAGCAGGTGAATCATCCTTTCGTGTGTATAAAGATGGATCAAAGAACTTCAGAATCTCTTCCACACTTGTGCCAGCGATCTCCGGCTCAACGTACTCATCTTCCTGTCCTGCCGTATCATTATCCTCCTTCAGAATCTGTGATTTGTGCGAATCGTACCATGCTCGTTCCTGGGGATCTGATAGAACCTCATAAGCCATTCTGATCTCAGCAAACTTTCTTGTGGCCTCTTCAATGTTGTCGGGGTTCTTATCAGGATGGTAAACGAGCGCCATTTTTCGGTAGGCCTTCTTAAGTTCCGCATCTGTAGCACTCGTAGCCACACCAATCAACTCATAGTAATCTGTCCTCATCATGGTAAACGAAGGTATACGTCAACAGATGCTCTAACAATGTGGTTTAATGGATTTTCCGAAATGTCAAGTTGGCATCATCGGGAAGCACTCTAAGATTTTCAGTTTAAACCCGGACACCAACACTTTCAGGCTGGGGCTACAACGGCTCGTTTGCTTTTATATAATTCATCATCAGAGGTCATACATTAGTTTAATGACACAAAAGGGGAATGTTCAGGCCTCTTTGCTCAACATTGAATACAACAACTCAATGTTCTTATACATCTGAGAGATACACTGTGAGAGGTGCTCCTTACCTTGCTTGTCAGCTTCCATGTAGAACTCCAGGTTCATCTCTTCATTATATAAGAGCTTATGTGTTTTTAAAGCGAACTCACGGAAAATACCTTCACGTTGTAGCTGCATTGAGATCGCAGGAATCAATAGCTTGGATTTAGAGAACGGAACACCCAAGTTGAGAAGAACGTTTTTAATCATGTTGAGAGCCTGGATCAATGTGAGCTTATCAACCTGAGGAAGCTGTAGATCGTCGTATAGTGATAATCCACAAGGGGTCTTCTTCGAAAGTTCCGGGTATTTCTCCGGAGTCACAGCATCCTCAACATTGCCACGGATTTGGTTGATCTCATTTCTTGTCTTCTCGTGAAGTCTCTTGTATTTCTCTTGTTCGGTCAGATATGTCTTCTTGATTTCTTCGATTTCCAAATTCAGTATTTCATTTTTGTTCTGTAGATCAATAATAATATTGTCCTTCACTTCAACCATCTCTTTGAGGCTTATATTGGTACCTTTTACGACGTTGGACTCCTCCCTTAACTCCTCGTTAATGGCACTAACTTGGGAGATCTGCCGCTTCGATGAAATAAGTTGCATGTTAAGATTCTTTTCATGTTCGCTATTCTTCTCTTGAATAAGTTGAATATCGTATTCTAGGGAGTTATTTGTCTCTTGGAGAAATTGTGTGTCATGTTCAAGTGCTTCACTTTTCTCCTGAAGAAGTTGTGCTTCATCTTGAAGTGACTTATTCTTCCCCTGAAGAATTTCTATTTCACTTTCAAGTGATTTGTTTTTCAACGAAATCGATTGTTGTAATTCCTTGAAATTGTTGACTTCCGAAGTGAGGTCATCAACTCTCTTTTTGAGGTCATCCTTCTCAGATATGGCATCAGTGCTCTGTTTCTGAAGCTCGGACACTCTTTCTTGTTCAACTTGCAATATTTCGACATTCTTTGTTGATTGTACTTCCAATTCCGTAATGCGAGCTCGTGCTGTTGAAGCTTGCTCTTTTGCTGCCTCGAGCTCCTTGTCCTGCTTAGAAATTACCTCTTTTGTACATACAACAAACTGCTCTGACTTGGCACCTTTCACTATTGCGTCAAGAATGTGTTGCCCGCCTTTTATTTCTTGTAAAAGATTTTTCAAGTTTCTCAATTCTTGTAACTGACTTTGTTGTTCTTGAATGAGCTCACGCAGTTTCTGTAGCTGTGCCTTCTCGATGGAATTTAGAGGAGGACGGCTCTTTGATGGTGTATCTTCTTGCAGATGGGAAGTCTTGGAAATGTCGGTAGTTTCATGCTCTCCATCATCCGTGTCTGAGCCTGAATCGTGGTTTGCAAGCTGCGCGCTCTGGGCCAACCTAGAGAGCCTGGATTTCAAAAGATCCTTTGGCTGAGCAGCGCGAGGATCGGGAACGTCCATTGGAGTAGACTGGGACAGTGGAGTCCAAGCCTTATCCACTGCTGGGCTATGGTATCCTTTCCGCTGGGCACCCCCATCACTAATAACGACCTTCTTGTGGATGTCTTCTTGTGCATCAGACTGCGACGCTTCATTCTTCTGTTGCATAGCTGGCTCCAAACCAGGGCTATCTTTTATAGGAATCTCATTCTTATGTAGTTGTTTGTCAAGATAAGAAGCAATTTCTTCAGCGGTCTTAAGATTGAGTCCAGGAATATCTGGTGGCATAGCAGACTGTTCGGGATCGGCAGTATCGTACAGGAACGAATTCTTGTCAGCCTCAGCATAGACAGTAGTCATTGCGGTTCAACAGTTAGAAACCAACGAGGAGCTTCTTGGGAGTAAGGAGACGTATCGATGAGTACACTATAGGAATTACTATCAAATGCCTTTAAAGGCGTAGAGGGATTTGAGTAAGACCAAAGTCTCTTCCAGTAAATTCTGATGACTGAAGCTAAAACGTGAAAATAGTCAACTGGTGTACTCCAAATCCTTGAATTGATCCTCTTGCAACTGGCCAGTCTGGCAGAAATGGTTTTAATAGATTTGCCTATGTTATAAAAGATCTCTTATACGTTATGGATCATCTACTTTTGTGGATTGTTTACCTTTTGTTGACCTTTTCAGGCAGCGCGCGAAATGTAAACAAGCAGCCCTCCCCCACAGCAAGAGGGAGTAGTCCAAAGCAAGAGAATCTATTTGAGGCGATAAAGGCATTTGAGAGCTTACAAAGAGAATTATATAACAAATCTTTCAATAATTACATTCAAACAATTATAAATTAAACAGAGGAATCGTGATTCTAAGGGGTCTAAACTTGAGAGGAAGCATCAGAACGGTTCTCCAGGACTCCGCCCTTAGCATCTTCAATGTTCTGCTCATTAGCCTTGTTGTCGTAAACTTCGTCACCGGCGATCTTTCTGGAGAAACCATGTTCAGTTGGAACGAACTTAGGAGACTTCCAAGCGAATTTGACATTGTCGTAGAGCTCGTCGACCTGTTCCAAGGTAAGGTTCTTGGTTTCGTAGACAAAGTAGAAGGCGAAGAAGAAACATAGGAAGTTACAACCACCCCAGATGAAGAACACGTTGGATCCCAATCCAGCAGAGCCTGGCTCCTTGTCGACCAAGTATGGGGTAGCGTAAGCAATACCGAAGTTCCACAACCAGTTAGAAGCAGCAGAGAGGGCAACAGACTTGGCTCTAGTTCTCAATGGCATAATCTCACCGACAATGACCCAAGCAACCGGACCCCAGGTGGCAGCAAAGAACGCAATGAAGAGACAGGTGAAGGCAACCATACACTTGTTAGCGGCATCAGAATTGGTAGCGACACCAACTATGGCAATCAACAACTCAGAAACACACATACCGGCAGCACCACCAAGAAGCAAGTTACGACGACCAAGAAGCTCAACAAGAAGAATACCTGGAACAGTAGAACCGACATTAACGATGTTTGTAGCAAGAGATGTGACGAAGGCATTTTTGATACCAGAGTTAGAAAAGAAGGTAGTACCGTAGTAGAAAATGAAGTTAATACCAGTTAACTGCTGGAAAGCCTGAAGACCAATACCAGTGAAAACTCTCTTGAGTTGAGAGTTACCGAGTCTGAAACAATCAGCCCAGGAGCCAGAACCCTGGGAGCTCTCGTATTCGAAGTTGGCAATAATTTCACCAAGCTCGTCAACAAGTGCTGGGTGGTCAGGCTCAAGTCTTCTAAGCTTAGCCAAGGACTGCATAGCCTTCTCGTTGTTACCTTTCTTGACAAAGAATCTTGGAGTTTCTGGAAGGAAGACCATACCAATAGACAAAATAAGAGACCACAACAGCTGGAGGGCCAATGGAATTCTGTAGGAGCCACTGTCGTTTCTGGCGTGAGTACCCTGGTTAACACAAGCAGCCAAGAGCAAGCCAATGGTGATAGCCCATTGATAACAAGACACCACGGCACCTCTGATCCACTTTGGAGTACATTCAGACTGGTAAAGTGGAATGCAAGAGGAGATCAAACCGACACCGAAACCACCAATAGCCCTTCCTGCAACAAGGAGAGGAATGGAAGTAGATGCAACCTGGAGAATAACGCCAACGTTGAAGACAATAGCACAAGAGACAATGATAGTCATACGACGACCAAGGGTATCAGATAAGTATGGAGCAAGGAGAGATCCGAAGAAAGTACCAGCAGACAAGATGGAAACAATCA